>JAFIRS010006267.1:0-40361 GCA_018342105.1 Gonioctena quinquepunctata | reverse complement strand
ATCTAGACTAACTAAAATAATAAATGATTCTGAATTTGTGTTCTCACCTTCGACGAACCCGATTAAAGTTTTTGGATTCTAAATTTTAAGGGCTTCTTTGCTTTTGGGGAAAGCTGAGTAAAAGCAAATACAAAATAATATCCTATTGTAACAGGAGGAGCCCCAAAAATTGAACAATTCAGTTCAAAAATATTCAGTGAAAAAGGATCTAAATCACTGATCAATCCTCAACTTCTTTTTTTATACCTGTAAAAATACTTGATAAAATGTAAACAAAAGATGGGGATGTATTTTCAACATACCGTTCCCCAAAGCCTCTGTTTTTCAACAATAGTGTCTTCATTCCTTCCATCTGAATATTATTAATTAACAACACAAAGCCAAAAATAAAAAATACTTTTTTACAAGCCAAAGGTACCCCTGAAAAGATATTCTTATGACGATTATGGTTTGTGCCAAAAACCGCCATTTTTCCCGGGTATGGATTGCCTAATTCGAATTTTGGGGTTATATTTTCTCTAAAAGTGAGGTTATGTCACTCACACACAAAGAACGCTGATGTTCGAGGGTGAGACTGAATGACGTCATCGTTTCTTCGACTTGTTTAAACAAGTTTGAACTTGTCTAGACTGGTCTCTCCATTGAATGAAGTGATGACACAGAGCTGCCATCATTTCATTCAATGTTTTTCTGTATGATAAATAAAAATCAAAGTCGATATACACTCATTTTATTGATACATATTTTTTTTCTGAGTATAAGAAGATTATTATTTATATATTTCGTATAAAAAATTGATTATGATTGAATTGAAATTATTAATAAAGATAAAAAAAATATAATAGTTGATTATAATAAAAAAAATGATAATAATGATATAAGGATAAAAATAATAATAATGAATATAATACAAAATTGGCTGATATATTCGATATATACAATGGCTATGTGAGAGAGAGAAAGTGATGGAGTTGTGAAAAAGCATTCATTTTTCGATTATCACGCTAACACAATGAATAGAAATTTGAGAGAAAAAAAGATTATTGAATACAAGTTGGTTGGGGTGGAGGTTGACTATTCATCCATGATGCTATAATGACCCCAAGCAAGTATATTGCCCGATCTGGGGATGAGTGTTCTTTAATCGTCGAATGGACTTAAAGCGATTTCGTTTTGTTCAATACTAAAAACATTATGGGCATATGAACGGATGCATCGTTGACTAGTCGATTTTTCCCTCTGATCTCTAAGACAATCGACATAGTCTTCGACAGAAATTTTATTTTCCACAACATTGTATCGGACTCCTTTGGATTTTTTAACACATTTTCCACCCTGAATTTCATAAGTGTATAATTTTGAACGGAGTCCGACGAAATCTGTCATTATACATCCGTTCGCTTCATCTTTCATCAAACCTGGAATGAATACCGTACGAGTTTTCGCATGGGTAGTTGCTTGTATCGAATTTTTCCAAGTTCTCCCCGATTAAATCTCTATACACATCATCGCATTTGATTTCGTATATGAGAGAATCCGTATCCGTGTACATCAACTAACACTGATTGGTCTCGAAGTTTTTCAACATGAATTTATAGTGAAGATCGTAGACGCAAATTTTGGAAATATCCAGAATAGCCATACCGATATGAAGGGGTTTATTGAATATCAGTTCAGACTTGTTCATTTCGATAGCCATCAAGTTTTCATCGAAGATGGTTCGATTGTGGAATTTCGGGTTACTTATTAGATTTTTTGCCCCATACCTACCCTCCCATTTATTGACCATTTTTACCACTCTGTGCTTCCTAATGTTTTCCATGGTCTTTCCGAAAATACTGTTTATAGCCAATTTATAGTTGTTTTTTCCGAATGTGGTTGTAGCTTGGGCGCGTAATTTTGTATTTAATTCAATGTAGGGCTGCAGCCATGCCGATTGTTTGAACTGCAACACTCTGTGAACTTTTTTGAGGAGAAAGCCGTTTTCTAAAGCTTGTTTCAATATTCGATGATGTACGACATAGTTTTCTTTGTTGTACAGGGTGGTCAATAATTCAGGTAATTTTGAACCTGGAGGAGTTCGATGTTCCGCACAAAGTGGAAAATCTTCGTGTTCATCGTGTATTCCTTCAGGGTATTCCAAATCGACTTCAAGGATATAGCCTGTATCAGAAGTATCCGACACCTCCAGAACGTTCAAATTATCGAAATCTTCGACCCATTTGAACCCTCCCGAGGGTAAATACTCCCTCATAGCCCATCCATAGAGATTATTCACGTCCAAGTATAATGAATATTAAGAGGGTTGTTGAGGATCATACCTCTTCCCCATATATTCATCATTCGCTTGGGAGAATCGGTTACAACACTGACTTATACCGCCTCGAATCCCTTTTTGCACAAACAAAAGCATGTCGACATCTTTGATAATCTCCAGCTTGCACTTTGTGTACTTTAACATACATGACCACGAATAGCCAGGCATGGTATAGTACCAAGCAGGGTCGAGTCCATAAGTGTCGTGACCCAATTGCCGGAAATTTTCAAAGATGTCACATAGCAATAAAATATCGGTTTTCATGTATAAGTCAGAGTAGTCGCCCAGTGTTGCCAAATCGAACGATTGCCACACCGTCTGGGCATGTTGGTATTCATGCTCGGAGATATCGCAATCGTTCAGTTGACAGTGGAATTTATCGATATCTGGCAACGCTGTAATCTCGAGTTTCTCCATGGAATCCACAAAATCGTAGGAAAATACCCCTTTGCGCGTGATTAATGAAAATTGTTCATCGTTCAAATTTTGAAATTCGCGCTTTGTATTACAGATATCTTCCACTCTGAGCGTGCGCACCAACTCATCAAGGCTTGTGCCCATGAATCGAAAAAAATCGATGAAACGGAATTTAATGTCTGTCTGTTCATCGTATTGTGTGAAAGATATATATTTCTCTTTGTTTATCGGAAGAAGACTCACCCTGCCTCGTCTCGCGAAATTTCGAATAATAAAATGACTGTCGTAGCCGCTAAGATTATGGAAAACAATAGGAACCACAAAGGATTTTTGGTAGTTGAGGTTGCATGGGGCATTATGGGCCCAACCTCTAAATGTACCTTTGAAATGATTATGATCAGCTACAATTTTTTGCCCTTTTTCAAAAGGTTTCTCGAAAATATGGCATATAGAATCTGTACGAATGGGATTGACAGACATGGGGACGATTTTTAAAACTTTTTCCTCAACGAATTGGGCTATGGCTTTCAATTGTTCCTCGAACCATTCCATCGGATCCAAACCTCGATGGCTATCGTAATATGATAGAGTGTCATCATAATTACATTTGAAATATAAGCCTGCGCTATAGGGAATGTGTTTTTGGTATTTCGCCGTTTTGGACTTGGTTTCATCATCGGTGAACGGTTCCAAAATCGATTCGAAATCAGCATATATAGAATGGGGTCATTTCTTTGTGTACAAAGTCCTTGAACTCGACATGGTCATATTTTGGGAAGGAAATTTTGTAATATTGGCTTTTTCACAATAACAGTATGATTGTCTAATTTCTCTTGACTTTGGAAATAATTAAACATCTATCGCAAATGTAATGTTTTGCCTTATGTTCACTGATTTGTGACCAAACCAATCGAGAAAGATCTTTAATCCAACAATAGTGGAATTCAATGTCTGTCTGTTCGTCGTCTTCGTCAATTTCCGGCGGTGCTTCGTAATCATTTAATTTAACTGAATATTTATTTTGAATCATGAGTAGGTTGACATGTCGAGCCAATTTTTCTTCTGTAAGTCTCGTCGGTACAGTTGTGAAAAATGTATGTCCGTCATCGTCGTCATCGTTATTTGCTGATGATTTAACCAATTCCAAAATATACACATTCACCGAAATACCGTTAAGTTTTTCGAATTCTGAAATTTGACTGAGAGTTATGGGAAATTCCAACCCCTCCATATCCAGTACGGTCGACCAATGAGGGTATTTTGATGTACGCTGTGCATGTTTTCCAACAGAATACAGAGCGGACACGACTGCCCATCCGAAACAATTGTTGTCGTCGGTATTTCGCACGTTAATACAAGCCTGTTTTCTAGCAATGACTTGTGAAAGTTCGATGAAAGATGAACCCCCTTTGCCTAAACCTGATTGATTGATATTAACTTCCAGATTTATGATTTTTTGTAATGCCCACCCGCTTTCTTTCCCACAACATTCCTCCAATTTATGCCCCAATTTATCTACAACAAATTCCTGGAACCATCCCTGTAAATCTGTTTCCCTATCAATCACTTCGTTTTTAGTATTGAGATATTTTAAATCGAGTTTTCCCTCATCCAAGCCCATTTCGACGAATTCTCCGCAAAAACAAGTATTCACCTTCAGCATGGGGAATTTTTTCAACATGTTATTGATTCTACGTTTGAAAAGGCTGAAGGCGTCTTTGAAAAATTGAATGGTATCTTTATGGGTCAAATTTATGATTACCCCTGTACGAACTCGTCCCCGGAACGTCGACTTTCAATCTTCCCAAACAACTCGGCTTTTTAGATTTTTTCTGACAGCCAACCCCTGACCCTCCAACCCCAATTTTTTAAAGAAATCACGACAAGTTTTTAAATGCCCCAAATTCGTCACCAATTTCCTCAGTGAACCAATGGAACTGTTGGCTGAGATTTTGATACTCTTATTACATAGCCGAATACTTCGTTTCAAATGTTTTAGCAATGATTCGCGTTCCATTGGACTGGATTTTTGTTTGAGAAGTTTTTGAGCCTCCCTGTATTAAATAATCATTTCATCGCTGAGAGCGGCAATCTGTTCAGAATTCATGGTTATTCAGAAAAACGAGAAGAATGAATGCTTTTTCACAAACAAAATGCAGATATAGTCTTTTCTCTCTCTCTCTCACCTTGATTCAATGAAATCGAATACAGCCGTTCCAGTTGGCACCGGTTGGTCTTAGTTTTTGATGACGATGGATGAATGGACTTCGTTCCAGTTGACACCGGTTGGTCTTAGTTTTTGATGATGATGGATGGACTTTGATGAATTCAAAGGCAGGTATCTTCGTCGTGGATGGTTTTATGATAATTGAATATTCTAGAGGTTCGAACTCGTGGACAGTTGAACAGCTCAGTTCGACGTCTCCCAAACTGTATATTGCGGCAGCTCGATCCACTAATGAAATTGTTTGGATTGGCTGGACAGCACTTTATATCTGTGAAAAAAAAACTCATAAATATAACGAAAAAATAAGAATTTCACAGAACTCTCAATCATTCGAAAAAAAAAAGTTTTTTTTTGGAACTCTGAATTGACATTTGAATTACTCACATATTTTTCTGTCTGGAAACCCCAATAATCTAACTAGGAGAAAACGAAAGAGACACGAAAGTCAGAGCACAAATGACAATAGTCGTCATCGATCATTAACTTATAGAAAAATTATCCCCACCACTTCCTACCCTTATCATTTTGATATTAATGAAAAAATTATCTCAACTGAAAATAATAATAATAAAATGATTGAATGTTTATACTAATAAAATACTCGAATGTTATGAAAAAATTATAAAAATAGCCACCACAATCGGTAAAGTAGAACACTTTAATTACTCACATATTTTTCCGTCTGGAAACCGTCAATAATCTAACTAGGAGAGAACGAAAGAGACACGACTCACTCCTACAAAGTTTGGAATGCTAATGACACTGCTCTTCTGCGATCATGAAGTTATAGAAAAATTACCCCCACCACTTCCTACCCTCAACCGAAAATAATAATAATAAAAAAAATCGAATGTTATAAATAAGAATGATATAAATTGAATGATTGGTAATGGAACGCTAGAAATACTCACACTTCACAGCTTGAGGGACTCTGAGGAAAATATATTTTATAGTTGGTTCTCTCTCTCAAACACGGATGTTTCTTTCACAACGGTCAAGACACAAATGACAATACTCGTCAGCTATAATACATTTATAGAAAAATTACCCCCTCCACTTCCTACCCTCAACCGAATATAATAATAATAAAATGATTGAATGTTAATAATGATAAAATATTCGAATGTTATAAAAAAATTATAAAAAATAGCGTACAGTCGGTAAAGTAGAACACTTCAATTACTCACATATTTTTCCGTCTGGAAACCGTCAATAATCTAACTAGGAGAGAACGAAAGAGACACGTCTCACTCCTACAAAGTTTGGAATGCTAATGACACTGCTCTTCTGCGATCATGAAGTTATAGAAAAATTACCCCCTCCACTTCCTACCCTCATCATTTTGATATTATGAAAAAATTATCTCAACCGAAAATAATAATAATAAAATGATTGAATGTTAATAATAATAAAATACTCAAAAATTATAAAAAATAGCGTACAGTCGGTAAAGTAGAACACTTTGATTACTCACATATTTTTCCGTCTGGAAACCTTCAATAATCTAACTAGGAGAGAACGAAAGAGACACGTCTTACTCCTACAAAGTTTGGAATGCTAATGACTTTGCACGTCAGCGATCATCAAGTTATAGAAAAATTACCCCCCCACCACTCTATTCTGAGCATGCGCACAACCCTCGCGGTGTATGACTAGCAAATCTTCCGTGCTTATCTTTTAATTTTCATCGATTACAGTAATGTATACCAGAAGCGGTTTTTTTTTACCTTCGTTATTTTACAACTTTCATATGATTTTTTCTGTGGTGTCATTCAGGCTTGCGTGTCAATGATTCAAAACAGAGTTGATGCTTTAAGACTCGCCGTGTGAAAAGCTGAAAAAATTATCTCAACCAAAAATAAAAATAATGAAAAAAAATCGAATGTTATAAAAAAGAATGATTTAAATCGGTTGATTGTTGATGGAACGCTAGAAATACTCACACTTTACTGCTTGAAGAGACTCTGAGGAAAATATATTTTATAGTTGGTTCTCTCTCTCAACACAGATGTTTCTCTCCCAACGGTCAAGACACAAATGACGTTGCACGTCAGTGATCATTAAGTTATAGAAAAATTACCCCTCCACTTCCTACCCTCAACCAAAAATAATAATAACAAAATGATCGAATGTTGATAATAATAAAATACTCAAATGTTATAAAAAAGAATGATATAAATTGATTGATTGGTAATGGAACGCTAGAAATACTCACACTTTACAGCTTGAGGAGACTCTGAGGAAAATATATTTTTAGCTGGTTCTCTCTCTAAACACAGATGTTTCTCTCACGACTGTCAAGACACAATCTGAAACTCGCATAGACTGAAGCAAATGTTGATAAAGCTGCCTTTACTATGTGGATAGAGCTCACCACGGTGTTGATATCTGCAATATTTATCGATAATGAATGAACAATACTTCAAAACTTGAAAAAAAACATGTTTTCCACCCCATATAGAGAACATTTGAAAATAAAACAAAAACCCTGTAACAAAAAGAAAAAATAAATTGAAAATAAACAGAAAGCTGAAAATATAAGTTCAAAGTATTCCACCCTATATATGAGAAATGTTTAAAAATAATTCGTTCAGTTCACGAAAAGTTTGAAAAAAAAATTTGCATGTGATTTAAAAAGTTTGGATATATCACCCGGTATATACGAGAAAGCTGAAGAATAATTTCAAAGTGTCCACCCTATATATGAGAAAGTTGGCAAAAACAATACGTCCAGTTCACGAAAAGTACGAAGAAAAAATTTAGCATGTGAATTAAAAAGTTTGGATATGCCCACCCGGTATATACGAGAAAGCTGAAAATATAAGCTTAAAGTGTCCCACCCTATATATGAGAAAATTGGCAAACATAATTCGTTCAGTTCACGAAAAGTTTGAAAAAAAAAATTAGCATGTGAATTAAAAAGTTTGACTATAGCACCCCCTGTATAAACGAGAAAGCTGAAAATATAAGTTCAAAGTGCTCACCCTATATATGAGAAAGTTGGCAAACACAATTGGTCCAGTTCACGAAAAGTTTGAAAAAAAATTTAGCATGTGAATTGAAAAGTTTGGATATGCCACCCGGTATATACGAGAATGCTGAAAATATCACCTCGATTTACGAAAACCCGTGAATCTCGCCCTAATTTTACATGTAGAGTTTGAAAAACAAAAAACCAACCATACGATCCCAAGCTCTGTCTTTGAGCACTTTATTAGGAAAAACTTTGAAAAAACTCTGTCTAAGAAATATTTGAAAAAACAAAATCTGTCCAGTTTAGATACATTTTTGAAAAAAAGAAAACAAGTTGATGAAAAAATAACCCTTTTAAAAACGTGAAGAAAAAAATATCACTCATTTGGAAAAAAGTCTCCCGTAAACAAATAGTAAAAATCCCCCACCCTCGATATATGAAAAAATGCTTGAAACAAAAAAAACTCAACGTGCCCTTTTGGCATACATAAAAAAGGTTTTGAAAAAATTATTTCTTTGAAACAAAATTTGGAAAATCAAATACAAAAAATAAAATGAAATAAACTTACGTTTTTAGATGTTTGGTAGATGCACACACACACAAACTCAGAGAGCAAGAAAGAGAGCACTGAATTGAACAAAGTTCACAGTTCAGAGGACAGATGATGAATGAACCTGACGCCTATGATCAGTCACCCACATCAATTTCCTACTGCGTACTTTGAAAACTGATAACTTAGCAGAATTCTTGGAACTGATGTAACATTGCGCAATATAATGCAATAGCTCTTGATGACGTCATATGCACTCACAAACAGATCTAAACCTGTTCATTCCTGTCTCAGTCGCCAGAATGGTACAGGAAATTCTTAGCGGTAGATTTCAGACAAATTCATATTTGTTTCTGACAGTGAATACTCAGACAATATAAATTTTTCATTTGGAAATTATTATTTTTTTTTTGGTTCACGCTGTAAAATCTCAATGCATATTGTGCGAGTGTAAAATATTCAATCAATTGTTTATTTGTTTTTTAGCGATATCGTTGTAATCGAAATCGAGTATTTATTTATATAACTTCGAAAAGAACAACAACAAATATTGGTTTCCGAATGGAATCGCAGGTATTTTGTTTATGGGAAAGATTTGTTCCGCTGAATCTATTTTTGAACTGCATATTTCAGTAATTCCTATTCAAAAGATGGCATATAGTAGGTATGTGTTATTGAATGATATGATCGGAGAATGGTTTGTTTTTTCTTCTAGCGTATCTTTTAGTATGATGGAGCTCCATTAATTTTTATATATATACAGGACGCGATCTATGAAAATGTATTTGGTTTTCAACATATCAGTCTGATATTTTATTTATGGTATTCACAATGAATTTTTGGTGTGCTTATACATGATGTATGTTTGGAAATCCTAGACGTCTACCGTCATTGCAGCATTGGACAATCTATTTGCAAAATGAACTAAGAATTAATGCAAGACTGAGAATTCTGAACAAATTCCAATGAATGATAATAATAGTAGTGAGAAGCAATACATTTCAAACTAACTTCCCGATGAGCTAAAAAAAATAAAAAAAATAATTTCAAAAAATTTCCGATGAGCTAGAGACTTGAAACTTTGAACATATCTCAAGAACTAAATGAAAATGAAATATTAAGTCACTTTATTGTCGAGCCGACCTCCATAACGGATATATAATGAAATTCTTAATGTCTTCATAACGTACGCCAGCTGTCTCAGACCTTAGTGGCAACCTCCAGAGGCTGCTGAATATCCTACAGGCGGAGGCTCCTCGGCCCCCATAACATAAGTTTTTTCTCAACTTAACCTACAACCGCTATATTTTATTTTCTATACATGTTTAGGCCCCAATGCGGCTTCCACAGATATCTCAGACCTCCGTAGTAGTCAACCGAGACCGTTAAACATTCTAGGCGGGTCGGCCCCCATAACATAGGTTTTTTCACACTTGACCCACAACCGCTATATTTTTTCTACGAATTATTGGGGCCCCAATGCGGCTTCCACAAATATCTCAAACCTCCGTTAGAGTCTCCCTATACCGATAACCACCCCAAGAGAGTCGGCCCCCATATAACGGACAACTTGAAATTCCTAACTTACAACCGATATATTTTTTCCTATGAATGATTGGACCCCCTTTAACGTTCTCATACATCTCAGACCTCCGTGAGAGACTCCCGATACCGCTGGAGAACCCAGTCGTTGCCCCCCATAACGGTCATCTTGAAATTCCTAACCTACAACCGTTTATTTTTTCTATAATATTGGGCCCCCTCGTTCCATTGTCACAGGCCTCCGTGGAGCCTCCGATACCACTGAAGAACCAGTCGTTCCCCCTAACGGACATCTTGAAATTCTTAACCTACAACCGCCATATTTTTTTCTATACATGGCTGGGGCCCCCATAATGCCTCCAGATATCTCCAACCTGTCTCACACCTCTGTGGTAGTCTACCGATGTTGATAAACACGCCCAGGCAAGGCCCCTCCCATATAACGGACATCTTGAAATTCCCAACCTACACCCGCCATGTTTTTTTCCGATGATAGGCGGCCATGTTTTTTTCTCTTAGCGGCAGCCATGTTTTTTCTATATATGGCTAGGCCCCCCAAAACGATCCCCCGTTCCCAGCTGTCTCAGACCTCAGTGCCCCAAACCTGTGGCGGTGCCATGTGGCGGGAGTAACCGGAGGATACGAGCCCAGATGGAAGTGGGCTCGTATCCCCTTAGCTATACTACTCTTGGCAGATCGCAGAGCAAAACTAACATCCATAGACAGCTAGATGTCTTCATTGAAGACATCTAGCTGTCTATGAATGTTAGTTTTGCACTGCGATCTGCCGAGTAATATGGTTCACAGAACAATAAGCATCATTCATTCATATAAAGTGAAAATAAGTGTAAATCAACATGTTTGCTACTAGAACAAATAATGTCAAATTAAAGAGGAAGCAATGAGTGCTCAATCAATTATAACCGCCCAATTGGCCACAAAAAGTAGAAAAACCACGAAAAAAAATTAAAAAAAGTAAATACCCCCAAAAAAAAATAGCAGCAATCGCATATCAACATGAAGAACGTTCATGATTTGTGTTTTAGAAAAAACAAATGTAACTGAAGAAGTTTTGGAGCCCCGAAACGAAACGTATTAAAAATTCATTGAAAATTCAATTATGAATCACTGAATTTTTCTTATTCACACGAACCAGAAACCCAAGAAAATCCGCAGAAGAATATAAAACGTAAGGTTAAAACCACACAACCAAATATATATATATATATATATATATATATATATATATATATATATATATATATATATATATAATAAATATATATATCGCGAAAAGTTGCTGAAGATTCTTGCAGTAATAATTTCATCGAATATTTTTAAACTTGACTTCATAGGAAGAAAAATGTTTTTTGATATGAAATTATCACTTTTGGTAACCATTTGAAAAATAAAATATTATTTTAAATATATATTATATAAATTTATTTCAATATAAATTTATATATTATTCATATATATATATATACCGGGTGTCCCAGAGCTTTTAGGCCAGCAGATATTTCAGTTATTTGCAGAAAATAAAATTGAAAAAAAATACGTGTCGTAGGAGACCATAAGCTCGTTCATGTAGCATAGCAAAATCCATCCCCTGGCAAACAACCCCCGAGAAACCACCCCAAACTTTTGTTTTTCAAATTGCACCCCCATGTTTGTTGCTGTTCAACTTACAGCCCGTTTCATTCCTTATTCATCGATATATCATAATATGTAGTTGTGAAGATAGTAAGTCGATAAAATTCAATTCGTTAGTGGGTACTATTAATTTGACGGAATGAATGGTTCCACATTGTAGAGACAAGAAAAAGAGGATGTTAAAGAAAAAGAGTCAATAAAATGTTAGAACTTTTTGTGCTTTGTTTTATTCCTACGGTATCTGGATTACAAATTGCGATCAGTCGTGATATTGTTGTTAAATATCAAAATGCCTTTTACCTTCACTCCCAACGAATACGTTGATATGCTTCTAATTTTTGGTGAATGCCAAAGAATAAACGTGCTGCGGAGGCTGTATGAGCAGCGCTTTCCTGATCGTCGACAACCAGGTCGCAATACGTTTCCGTATGTAGAAAATACAATGCGAACGGGATCATTTCAGGAAAACACATCAAGCACATCCTACTCCTGTACGAACTGAGGAACATTGTATAAATGTGTTGGCCTACGCCGAAGCCATCCTCATATTTCGGTTCGTGCATTGGCGGTGGAGATTGGGATCAGTAAGTCGTCTGTGCACAGGAATTTTCAAACAGTACAGGTATCATCCCTTCAAAATACATTTACACCAAGGACTCAGACCTACAGATTTCGAAAGACGAATGGCATTCATTGCTCACATTCAAGTTTTAGTCCATGACAATCCCAACTTCCTCGATCAAATCTTATGGAGTGACGAATCCCGCTGCCATAATAATGGCACTGTTAACCGACATAACATGCACTATCGGTCACAGGGCAACCCTCACTGGATACGAGAAACCAATTTCCAAACAATGTGGGGTGTGAACGTGTGGTGTGGTTTACATAATGGACGTCTCATCGGCCCTCATTTTGTCAGGCCACCGATATCTACATTTCTTGGAAAATTATATTTCTGCATTACTAGAAGATATACCAATTGACAAACGACAACAAATGTGGTGGCAACAAGATGGTGCTCCTGCACATAACCATAATATAGTTACTACATTCCTCAATAATATCTTTCAAGTCCGTTGGATTGGAAATAGTGGACCTGTTCGATGGCCTGCACGTTCTCCAGATCTCACGCCACTGGACTTTTCCCTATGGGGATATTTGAAACGAGTTGTCTTCGAAACTCAACCAATAAATATTGAAGATTTAACACAGAAAATTTCAGAGGCTTGTAACACCGTTACTCCGGAAATGATTAGAGCTTCCTGTACTCGCGCGCTGATTCGGCGACTTGATGCATGTGTGGCAAGTGCTGGCCAACATTTTGAACAATTTCTGTAGTATAATATTTTTTTCAAAATACAGATGAGCTTATAAATTATTATTTCATTTGTATTTGTATTTGCCATAATTCTGCATGCCATTCTAGCTACCATGGTACATTATTGAATGAGAAATGAAAAAGACTGTAAGTTGAACAGCAACAAACATGGGGGTGCAATTTGAAAAACAACATTTTATTGACTCTTTTTCTTTAACATCCACTTTTTCTTGTCTCTACAATGTGGAACCATTCATTCCGTCAAATTAATAGTACCCACTAACGAATTGAATTTTATCGACTTACTATCTTCACAACTAGATATTATGATATATCGATGAATAAGGAATGAAACGGGCTGTAAGTTAAACAGCAACAAACATGGGGGTGCAATTTGAAAAACAAAAGTTTGGGGTGGTTTCTCGGGGGTTGTTTGCCAGGGGGTGGATTTTGCTATGCTACATGAACGAGCTTATGGTCTCCTACGACACGTATTTTTTTTCAATTTTATTTTCTGCAAATCACTGAAATATCTGCTGGCCTAAAAGCTCTGGGACACCCGGTATATATATATAAACATATATATCTTTATTTGTTCAAATGGTTACCAAAAGTGATAATCTTCGATATCAAAAAACATTTTTCATGTCCTGATGAAGTCAAGTTGTGAAAATGAAGATATTACTTTTTTGAATTCAATATTCGATGAAATTATTACTGCAAGAATCTTCAGCAACTTTTCGCGATATATTCGGGATAATAAGATAGAAACCTTCCATATGTGATCCTCAGATACTCTGGGCTTCATTTTCTGTCAATTTCGGTGTATCAACTCCCGTCCGACTGATATAGTTTTGAAACTGTCTCTATCTTTCCGTCATATCCCATCATACATACAGCATTTCACCATTTTTACTTTTTATATTCCTCATCGTAGTTGAGTGGTTTTTCCTTGAGTTTTTCTTTTCGTGACATTATGAAACAATTTTATATTTTTGTTGTATATATTTTTCATCTTATCTGCGAAGTCTATTCGATTATTTTTCTGAGCTTCATTCACTTGTTTTCTCCCCTCTTCGTTTTTTCTTGATCTCTATTAAATTTGGTTTGTTACTATTTCATCCATTTTGATTTTTGTTGGTATTTATTTGAAATTGTTTCTCCACTAGTGCATTTTTTGTGTTTTGGTTCGATGTTGTTTAGCATTTTGTTTTTGAAACGAACATCTTGAATTGTAACATCACAATTTTTGTATTCATTCTCTTCTACAATTGTTTACTTTTTTTGTGTTATTATCTCCATCGAACCATCGCATGACCACTAGGTATGACCATATGATGTCTTGGGTTTTCAAAATTTTTTTTTTTTTAAACCTAGATTATTTTCCCGTTTATTTCACTACGAAACACAATTCGGTAGTTTACTCTAACAATACAATACTTGATCACAATACAATGCATAACAATATTCACAAGACTAACTTCTGACTGACTCATGTGTCGCATATGACCCGCTTATATAGTACCGAATCTTCTGGAATAGTGGCGATCGGGAATGTTTCATAACGTCATCGTCAACGGCCGTCATGACGTCACTCCCAATGGCCGAAAACACTTGTAAGCAGCACTGCGCTAGACTCAGAGTATTCAACTATTTTTCGTAACACTGCCCTTTCCCTTCAAATTTTGATCGCAAATTTTCTTGAATAATTTTGACTCGAAATTCCTTTCTTGGTCGGAATGTAGCTCCATCGGTTTTCCGAGAACATGTTGTCAACCAATGACTTTGCTACTGTGGATGCCTTCTGGTCTGGAATGGCATAGGCTTCCACCTATTCACTGAAATAGTTCATTGCAACGAGGATGTACTCGTTGCCCTAATCTGTCACAGGAAAGAGCCCAACTTTATCAATAGCAATTCGTTCGCATGGTGAGCCTACGTTGTATTCCTTCAACTCATCCCTGGACCTTGTCTTGGGCCATTTGGTGACTTAGTACTCTGGACATATTTTGCACTCTCTTTCGACAGTCACGGATTTCCTTCAAGACTTCACTCATTCTCTTCATGGACAGAACCAATTGAAAAATGGATGATTTGCCATCAGCTGATTCCCATGCCCGTTTAAGTAATCCATGTTCCACAACCAGATAATCCCATTGGGCTCACTTGCCTTGAAGATGGCATCTCTGTCTGGAATATCCCCCCAGGAGGGGCTGCCGGTTCCGTCTCTTTTCCAATGTAGAAAGTTCGCAATGTTTGGATCGGTATCCTGCCTCTGTCTCGTGTGTGTGGTAGTCCAGTTGTCCCCAGGGAAGAGCTTCGTTCGTCTGATGCTGGCAACTCCTTCACAGTACCTTGTTGTCTGACTTTGATTGGGTACTCTAGGATGTAGTCTTCCAGACAAGACGTCTGCACTTCTATCTACTCGTTTTTTCCTGATGGGAGGATTATCAGTGATTCTTCTAAGTCTGTTGACGTGAATAACCTGAGCAGCTTCGTCTTCACTAGCTGCTCCTCCATGTATTGGCCAATACATCTGCTCGAAGACTCACTGGATGACCTGATCCTCGTCGGTGAGTGGGAACGTGGGGCCAATGGGTGACGAACGTGGGGGCAACCTCACCTTGCAATCTATCCGGAAAATACCGCTCCTACCACATCTGGAACGGCTTCTTCTTGTTTCAACTGGCGATCCTGACCTCGGAGGTGGGTAAGAACATGGTGGAGTTTTTCAGGATGGTGATAGACGTGATGGTAACCTCACCATGCAATCTCTATGGAAATTACCGCTCCTACCTCATCCGAAGCAGTTTCCTCTTAGTTGGTTAGAATTTTACCAGACATCTGCTTCATGCTGTCACTTTGCGACTCTTGGTGAGGTGGCTCACTGATCGATACCGCTCTCACTTTCGGCTATGAGGTGTTGGGAGTTTCTCATTTCCAAGGAACGAACCAAAGCTTCAGCACATTTCTTGAAGTGTGTCAATCACCGGGGCCTTTGTATTTCAATGTTCCTAGGTCTATCAATGAATATCTGCACTCCAATCTGTTCTTTGAAATTTTCGGGGCATCTGGATAGGCAAGCTGGAAAAGTATTCGCACGACTGCCTCAAATTCCTGCATACTTTCTTCCCATTTCTGTACTTATGTTTTCAACTGTGCGCGATATAGCTGCGCTTGATGTTGGTTGCTATATCTCAATTGAAAAGCAGCAATAACATCTCTATACTTGCGATTATGGTCTTCTGGGATGATCTGTAATATTGCCAAAGCATGTCGCCTCAAAGCCACTGTAAGTGCCATTGCCTTTTCTTTGTCGTCACATCCATTGGCCGATGCCGCCGCTTCAAACTGTTTTCGATATAGAGATAATGACAACTATCCGTCAAAAGTCGGTGGTTTTACGGAATTGTGTGATGTGGCAACAATGTCACGAAAGTCTTAGATCTTCAGTGAAGTATTTTTCTCCATTTTTCTTGCACCACATCAATTCCTTTCTTTAACTAACTGTTCACTCCTTCCATAGTTTTCCATACGGTATTGAATTCGGAACCGATTTTATCGACGTTTACTTTCAGTTCCGTGATCTGTCCCCGGTTTTGTGGAACGTGTGTTCGGAAAGTGCTTTCTGTTATCATTGTTGTTACTTCTCATCCTGTCTTTCTATCCGCCGACGTTCTTCTTCCTTCTGTGGACGTTCCTCTTCTTCTTGTTTTCCTTTGTGCCGTCGTTCTCCATCCCTCTGTCGTGTTTCTCTTACTCTTGGTTTACTCTACGCCGTCGACCTCTTGCTCGGCAAACAGTTGTCTGATCATTTCCATTATGACCTCCATCTCGTCGTAGGGTGTTTTTCTCGTATTCACCATCAACTGTCCTCAAAAGTCACTAGAATCCTTACTTCCAAAACCAATTGTTACGAATCTGGGTTCCGTTTATTGAATCTCCTGAACAACTGATCATTTCCTTTTTTATTCCACTTCTGAACACAGCTCAATATTGTGATTCAACAATACAATACTTGATCACAATCACAATGCACTTGCTTATTTCCGCGATTTTGCCCGCGTAAATTTCAGGAAGACCATGATTTTTATATGCTTTTTTGGTTCGATGCAAAAAACATTTCTCGTTCCCATACAAGAGTTGATCGAAAATATTCCATAGTTATGCGGATAGAATAAAAAAAAAAATTCTAAATTTTGTTATTTTATATAGCCGATTGAAATCTCGACTTTAAAATTACCTTAGATTTTTCTGGTGAATCTGACGAAAATAAGACATGAAGTTTCCTTCGCTAAATTCAGCGCCAACCTATTTCTGGCTGGAATTACGTAAATTCTGCAAACCATAATTATTGTTGGGATAATGTTGACTTTGTGTATTATCTCACATTTATCTCAAGGTTAAAATTGGAACATGGAAGAAAAGAAAATACTGCATGATGAGAAAAATTTACAGTTTGAAATTTGAAAATTATTCTAATATTTCGAAAGTAATTTTAACGATTAGAATTTTGGAATGAAAATCGTAATAGGCCCTTCGAATTGTACTCTCTTGAAAAAAATTAATTTTCCCATTACTGACACTCTTCGAGATATAACCTGTTTTATAATAGGGGTAGATTTTACCGCCTGAGGTGCAAAATCCAGAAATTAAAACTATTTTCAATCTTTGAAAAAAAAAATGATGAAATTGATTTATCTTGACGTTTTGAGAAAACAGATTCAGAGAAAAGTGATATGAAAGTCATTATGGATTATTTGAACCACTAAGGATTCGACTATTGTTAAATCCTCTTCCGGTACGCCGTACCCCTGCAATGTAACCTTGGTGCAGAATCAAATTAACTTAGTAACGATAATTTTCGTAATATATGAGCAGGGGCATGACATGAAATTATTCTCAACAAAAACAAAATGACGAATTTTGCCGATTTTTTCAAATTATTAGTTTCGTAGATAAATATTGACTTATCTATGTTTTTCTTCGTTTATATGCCTGCTAATTTGTCTGCGTGGTTTTCCACTTTTTTATAACATATTTTGATCCGATTCCAGAATTTGCGAAATACTTGTGAAAATCAATTTTAATAAATGACGCCATGTCAACACTACCCGTTTTATTAACGTGAGATGATTAAAAAAACATATTAATTAGTGCAAATGAAATTTTATTCAAAATCTCTCATTTTTTATCTCAACTTCGAATTGTTTATTCCTTAAAGTTTAATTTCGGTGATGAATCGGTTGAAACGACCATTATTGAGACAATTTGACCTATCAGGCTAAATATCTTGACATTCCAATTCTCGACTCATAAATAACTTTTTTCCAATACTGGTTAATCTGACGTAAATATGACATGAACTCCAACTAAGCTCAATTCAGTGCCGACCTATTCGAAGGTCAAAATGACACCAGTTTAGCCAACTATAATTTCCGTTGAGATAATGTATTCTTTATGTATTAACACTAACCTTGTTTTAGTTTCTAGTTAAACTTCGCAAGGAAACAGTACACTATAAAATTAATTATTCAAGGCCCACTTGTAACTTCAATTGTCAGTAAAACTTTGAGTTGATGAATGAAGTTTTTTGTATAGGTGGCTGAAACTGTCATTGGGAGTTCAACTGTCAACCGATGGATTAACCAGTTGAACTACAAGCTTTGGTTGAACACATGCGCTGATTGAAATACTGATGTTTTTTCTGGGACCCATGAATAATAATGAACAATAACGAATATTCACGGACAGATGAATGTGGAAAAGACAAACAACTAGTCTTGATCGAAACTTGTCATTATTGTCAGCACTGTCAATTTTCCTTCAGAACGGAGAAAATATTGATGAACCAATGTGATTTGAAGCTACAAATTCTGTAACTGGAAGAAATACATTTATTTTTTATTTTCATCGGTTTGAACTTGGGATTGAATTACAGTAAACCACAGTTCGAACTATACTCTAAACGTAACCTATACAACTGGCCCTGAGAGGTGAAAATTATTCAAAAATTCAGAGAGAAGTTTTAACCGCTTGTGATTCGAATTTTGGAAAATCCTCTCTCAGTACGTACCTATACTGTACCGACTGAAGTACGTGATCAAATGCCCAGGCCATTCAGTAAATAGCGGTGTGGAGTTCTTTGGACCGCCTTGCTAGTTTCAGATTTATTTATGTTCAAGCCAAGATTTTTGGAAATTGTAAATTTGAATGGACGCCAGAATTCTTTGTTCAATTATGTTGAAAATTCAAACATCCTAGCCAATAATAATTGCAAATCAAATAATGTCTACTTCTGCAAATCGGTACAACAATAAAACAAGTCCGGAATTTTTACTAGTCTATCACCAAAAAAATATAGGTTGACAATCAGTATGTACAAAAGTTTTCTGTATGTGCTAGATAACAATTCCGTTTTCTTCATGTGGTCATGAATACAGAGTATACTCCTAACAAAACTTGTGAAAATTATAATTCCATCAGAACTCATTTGATAAATAAATATGGTACTGCACTGGATTCGAATCGTCTGCTCACCTAAATGATATATTCACTATCAATTAACCTATGTTCAGCAATGGATTATGATTGTATGAAGAAACATTCCACGTTCTCGTGAGACGAAATATACAAATGGTCAAAATATTCCTACATAACTCAATAACACACTATAATTGAAATCACTTCCGCAGAAGAAAGGAAGATGCTCTAATTCATTAGTTATTTCAACATAAACAAATTTTATTTCATCACACAATGGCTGTCAAAGTCAGAAGCATAAGGTGTCGCGATCAAAGAGGCCGAGGGAAAGGACGAGCGTGGCTTCACCCTTTCTTAAAAACCAAATCGCTGAGTCTTCCGCGCGCATGTCCATTTTCTAGACATTTCCCTATTGAAAATACCTTGTGCTCGTCTTCCCTCCAACTCTAAGAACTGTTCGCCGTTAGATGGCGTTAGGATTTGCAATAGTGATTGATTAATTGGAATTGATAAGATAACTTGAATGCTTTAAGTTACCTGTATCTTTGAGCAATACAATGAGAAATGTAACAGATTTATCGTTACTCGTCTCCCTTCCTTCGCAGAAGAGATATCAAAGCAGCACTTTGAAATTTTTTGTATCAAAAGACACCACTTGAAGAATGATAAAAATTATATATGCAAATTATAGCATTTACTGTATTCAAAATGATAACAATCATATGTGTAAATTATAGCATTTACTTAGCTGAAACTTTCAATCCCCCTGTATAACTGACAGGCTAAATGTGTAGAAAATACTAATAGTAAAAAAACATGTATATTTCAACAATTACAAGCTCAAGCTTCCACTCGTTGTACTCATGACAACCTGAATGAGAGATGGAAAAATAGAATTTAAACAAGGTCAAATAATAAATTTTGGTACATACCAACTAAAACTTCAACTCTCTGCAAATGTGGCAGACTGAACGAGTGAAGATTGAAATTTAAATTGAATTAATTGCGCGAATTATTGTATTTACCACACTGAAACTTCAACTCTCTGTATTCATAACATACTAATGAGTGAAGGAAAAATGGGTTGTGATAAATGACGAAATCCAGGTCAAGAAACCATATGATTGGAGTCCTCCCAAATAATCCAGCCTCGTCCAGATGTTATTGCTGCGTCGGTGAGGAACATCTATAACCACTCGTCTCCAGATCATTTGAGATAACTACCGATCCCACCGAGTCTGGACAAGGAAGCCATCATTCAGCAAGCACCTGGTAAAAAAAAATACAAAATTCAACCAATTTTGTTTCAATCAGCTGTCACGAACAACTGGAGTAACTGTAGAGTCATCGAACTAGAAATGAACATAGGGTTCACAAACAAAGTGTCGAAAATGTGCGAGAGTGTTTCCATATTTGCCACTGCGAGCAAGTTTTCCGCCTGACAGATCAAAAGGAGCTCAGGTTCATACAGTAGTCATATACAGCCGCCACTAAAGTCCTAAAGTTAAGATTTTCCGTAGGATCCCTACCAGCCAAATATGATCCCCCAATATGTTCCCTTCCAGTGATCCCGTCGGAAATTCGACAGCCAGGCTGAACTATGACCGCACCCAACAAAAGCTCGTTCCTTAAGAATTTCGAAATATTGAATCAAAATATTTTATTCCGCCCCAAGTCGTTTGACTAACCAGATGAAAACAAACTTCCTGTAAGTGATGGTATAAAAGTTATAGGAGCTCAGGGATTAACCTATTGGAAGAGTCAATGATGAAAAAAAAAATTGTATGCCTTACTTCAAAATTTTTAATAACTCCAGAAAATAAACCTTATTTTACTGGAGCATAACAAAAATTGAACCTGATTCAACTGAAACATTCGAGGTACCCAATGACTTAGATGCACCTATACAACACAATACGAGCTTTCAAGCTCCCTAAAAGGTAGTATGTACGTATACCAACGACAAGATGAATGCATACGCATAAGGAAATTTGAGTACTTAAACCCACCAAATACTATACCAATGCATCACCATGACAAAGAAAGTTACTTTGAGCTCTCCAACTCACAAAAATAAACAGGTAATAACAACCCTGCATAAATGCATATGTACAAGGTACTACAACATTTCAAATTCACCAAAGATACTATATATGCATAGTCATTACCAGAGTAAATGTAAGCATACAAGTTAATTTGAGTACTTAAACCCATGAAAAGATGATACGCATACATCCAGTGGCCAAGAGATATGCATACAATCAAGGAAATGAAGCTCTCAACTCATGAGAAGATACTACATATGTACAATAATAATCAATATGAACGCATAGACATACAAAGATTTGAGTACTTAAACTCTGAGAAGATAACATGCATGCATTCATTGATCAAAAAATAAACACATCTCAAAAATAAACTGAGTTTTCTAACTCATTTTGACACACTGAACACATATCTCACATCAGGTATGTAAAGTACAATTATCCAGCAAAATTCCAGTTCAACCGAAATATATAGGATATTATTCAAAGTATATGAATTCAAAAATACACCAAATAAAAAAAAGATGAAGGTTAATGAACCGCTCCAGTCATTACATCAACAGAAGAAACCACAGTTTTGGTCCTCAATTGAATTTGCAAAAAATGTTTTGCCAAACCAAAACAATCAAACCTCTTATATTTCTGCAAAAAATATTTCAAATATTGATGATTTCTACCAACAGTATCAAGGTACTAAATGTTTCTGAATATACTCAGATACCTCTCCCAAAACTCAGATAAAATATGAAGATAGTAAAATTTTTCGTTCAAAAGTTAATCTAACTTTTTTTAAAAATACAACAAAAAATTTTCTCTTGCAACTTATTCATGAGAAATCAAGCCAACAGTATGCTCATTCCATTTTAAAAGTGAAATTCCGCCTTGATTCAGTGTTCATTACCAAGCAACTACTTTCCGAGCTAATACCCACGCCGAATATTGAACAGTTAATGAAATTGAACCGAACCATAAACTTCATCTCAAAATAAAAAAATAAAAATTAAAGTTATATTGGTCATGAAACAACTACTTTCCGAACTAATACTGCAAATATTGAATTAAACAAGAAAAACATTTACCATAAGATTTGCGTTCCTCTTAATTTCAAAAAATTCAACAATAAAGTTTTGTTCTAGCATTAAGATATCCAAAATAATTTTCTCAAGGAAAAAAAGATCAGAAGACAAAGTCACCAATTTACCGGAGTTTTCCCGTCAGGATGGTACATGCCCCCACAGAGATAGTCTTAAGCCATCTACTGCGCAGCTGAAAAAAATTCAATCAAAATCCTTAATCCCAAAACTTATTCCGTATTATACGGAAATTTACTGTACAATGATAATCTTGAGTCATCAACTGCCCAAATTTCAAAAGAATTAAGTAACCTTAAAGTTAACGTTGAATCTTAAAAATCAAATCAGTTATTGAAACAAAATTCAGTGAAGTTTTTCAGGAAACATTCAGAAAATCTCAGTAGTTTTATCAGAAATCATTTCAAAACCTCAGTAATTTTTTCAGGAAAATTTTTAAAACCCCAGTAATTTTTTCAGGATTTTTTTAAAACCCCGCGATTTCATGAGATAACCAATCCTGAGGATATCAAAAGAATAATGAATTTTTCAGGAAAATTTCCTGAACCAGGGAATTTCACGAAGATATCAAAATACCAATGAATTTTTCAGGAAATTTTCGAAACCCAAGTAACTTCATGAGATAATAAACCCATGAAAATATATATATATATATATATCTGAGACCTCAAAATATAAAGCTCTCAAATTAACTGAAAGATGAAGTTTCCATTTTGAAATTCTAGGTAAACATTGAAATTTCGAAAAGATAAACTGTTCAAGGAAAGTATCCCTCAAACCGGTAAACAGATTGCTCCATCGCTCCCAAAAGGACGAAGAAGATAATGCCATTTGATCGGACTTTTTTCGTCAGGATGGTTGCGCCCCTTAAGTGATATTATCAAGCCGTTCACTGCACAGATCTTTGATATTTATCACCAAATCAGAAACTATCCAAAATACATCCCCAAGACCATATAAAACGTATAGTATTAAACTATATCTTATTTTTCTTGTGATAAACAACAAAAATATATCCAAAAGCAGACCCTTACGGTTAAACTAAATATATATATATATATATATACGGTGTGACCCATTTGAAATGGAACCACCCCTGTAGAATACGCATTTTTCAGTCATTCTCGAGAAAAAAAATGTCTTTAGTTTCTTTTCCAAGGCACTCTATGGTTTTTTTTCTTCGTCAAAAACGGCAAAAAATTATAAGGCAATTTTTGTTTGGAAATTTGACCACACCACTGGATTTGTGGTCGTTATAAATGAAAACCGTAGAAATTTCATACGAAAATACTGGTTAACAACGAAGTAACAACAACTTTTTTGGATTTTGGAACCAAAGTATTTGATTATAATTTTTATTTAGATTATAGACATATTTAGAATCTGGCAGCACTGTCGATACACAGTGGAACACCAGTGAATTTGCACAGAAAAAATCCGAGGCCGATAGCTCATTCCGTTCTACAGTTATAACTCCTGAAAGTATGGTAATGTGGGCGATTTGTGGTGAAAGCGATTTTGTAATAAAAATCTGACTACGCCACTGGATTTGTAAATCATATTCCCTTAAAATCATGTTTTAAGTTAAGATCATAAGTGTATTCGGAAATAACAGAAAGAAAGTTTTAAAATATCAAATTATTATTCTATAATAAAACAGAAAACAGGACAAAAAATGTTACTTTTAAATTCTGCAAAACTCAACTAAAACGAGCTTCCAGGAAAGATATCAATAATTTGAGGAAAGCTGAACTAATACATTAGGCATAGGTATTATACTAAATCAATAGTAGGCTGTGATTTAGTACACCACAAATCGCTCACATTACCATACTTTCAGGAGTTATAACTGTAGAATGGAATGAGCTATTAACTTCGGATTTTTGCTGTACAAATTCACCGGTGTTCAACTTTGTATTGGCAGTGTTGTCAGATTTCAAATATGTCTATAATCTAAATAAAAATATTAATCAAATACTTTGTTTCCAAAATTAAAATTGTTGTAACTTCGTTGTTGACCAATATTTTTCTATGAAATTTTGATGGTTTTCATTTATAACGACTACAAGTCCAGTGGTGTAGTCGAATTTGAAAATAAAAATTGCCTAATACAATTTTGCCGTTTTTGACAAAGAAAAAAGCCATAGAGTGCCTTGGAAATGAAACTGAAATGATGAAAATTTGTGTCAAAATTCAGTTTTCGATGCTCAATATTAAACAAAAAATATTTTTGAGATTTACTGAGAAATGCGTATTCTACAGGGGTGGTTCCATTTTGAATGGGTCACACTGTATATATATTCATATTTATACATAAATGACATCAGAATATTTGAGAAACCCGTTTTTCACTCCAATGAACCCTTGACAGAGGAAGAAATGAACGCAGATGAGACTGAACACATATATCTTGATTCAAATTAATAATATTTCATGTGATTTCGGTACTCAGCTGTTTCACTGATTTTTCCGAGATTATAAGGCTCCATTTTTCTTGATTTCACTACGTTTCCATTCAACTGATTCCCTCTATTAAAAATAGTGTGTCTTTTTTTGGACGACTGATTTGCTCCAATAGGATCTCTCCCAAGATTGAATGAATTCGCAGTATACTCCTTACAAAACTAGTAAAATTTATAATTCCATCAGAACTCATTTGATAAATTAATATGGCCAGTACCATATTAATTCATCGTCTGCTCGACCTAAATGATTTATTATCTGTCAACTGACCTATGTTTAGCGATGGATTATGAATAGGAAATTGTATGAAGAAACATTCCACGTTCTCGTAAGACCATATTTACATATGACTTATATTTTTAAATGGTCAAAATATTCCTACATACCTCAATATCACACTATAATTCAGTGCTTTGAAATCACCTTCGCAGAAGAAAGAAAGATGCCCTAATTCATTAGTTATTTCTACATGAACAAATTTTATTTCATCACACAATGGCTATTGAGGACAAAAGCACAGGGTATCGCGATCAAAGAGACCGAGGGAAGGGGACGAGCGTGGTTTCACCCTTTCTTAAAAACTAAATCGCTAAGTCCTCCGCGCGCATGTCCATATTCTAGACATTTTCTTATTGAAAATGCATTGTGCTCGTCTTCTCTCTAACTCTAATGACTGTTTGCCGTCAGATGGCGTTAGGATTTGCAATAATGATTCTTCGATTGGAATTGATAAGATAACTTGAGACACTCTAAGTTATCCTGTATCTCTGAGCATTACAATAAGAAACAAACCAATTACAATAAGAAACAAAAAGAAACATACAATTGAAGTGTTCTGTTGATTTTTTTTATTACCAGCTATATAGATTGAAATTATTCATTTATTTAGGGGGTTGCTCTGACACATTGGGATCGAAGCCCATTATCCCTAATTCCGTTTGCTGTCATCCGTTATTGCGTATCCTATTTTTCTGTATTCCTTTATCCAGTTTTCCGTTATCCCGTGCAGCGATTCCTTCCATTAATTCTTTATTTGTTTTTATCATTGTTTATTATACTCCGCAGTCTCGGTCATACTTCTACCATATAATTAATGAAAAGAGACTCAATTGGAAATAACTTTGGTCAAATAATCAGTGTTTTACATTACTTTGATATTAAAATAATTGTATCATTTGATCCAACGAAGACTTTGGTGAAATATTTTGTTATACAAATTGGGGAAACTCTGTGGTTATGAAACTGCGTTTCCATCAAGATAGTCTTCTATGGGAGGAATATGTTGTAAGCGAAGCTACCTACAAAAATGCGCAAAGTAGCCGCCGTGACTTGATTTCTTCATATGTTTTTCATTATATTACACATTTTCAGTCATACTTCTACTACTACTTTTTTATAAATCTCCTGTACCAATTAATTCAAAGAAAAATTGTTAATCTATTTTGCATTGCAACTGCCAAATTGGATTTATTTTCTATTTACTTCCTATTTCGGTCAATTTCATAATTATCTAAGAATATGAGATTCTTTTAAATTTTTGTTAATTTTTTGGACATATCTCTCTCTCTCTCTACAATTGAATTCGGAAAGAATCTACTACGAATGTTCTTGTAGAAATATTCAAGAAAGAATGATGAGAAGGCTTACGTGTTTGAGAAATCAAGAACGTCTAATATGAAAGATATGTAGGCTTACGTGTGTAGGAAATCAGGAACGTCGAGAGAAAACAATGCATAGGCTTAAGCGTGTAGGAAATCAGGAAAGTCGAGTGAGAACGATGCGCAGGCTCACGCTTTCGGGATAATTAATATCTGGTTATTTATCCTAAACTAATGGAACAAAGAATAATTCCTGTAGAATTGTTAGTGGAAACGATCAAAACTAATAATTTCATTGTAACAAACTCTTTCGGTTTCTTCAATGTTCCTCTAGAAATATATGTTTTGATTCAATCAACACGAGTTATTTGACTTTCATAAAAAAATCCATAGTTATCAGAGAATTTTGAATAGTGTTCTGTTTTGTTAGTTTTCTCGTCATATTTTATTAATGAATTGGAAGAAAAAAATCCAGGAATCTTTTATTGACAGAGTCAAAGTTCATTTTTCAATTTCATGAAATAATTTGATTATCTAAGAATTTGGGAAATTTTTCAATTTTCTCAGATTTTGGTCATATCGCCTGTACTAATGAATTTTCCCATGGATGTAGAAGAAAAATACAAAATGATAATTTTTATATTCATCCAGAGGCAAATATTGAATTCGGATTCAGTCGATTGGTTCACGAAATATCCTATTTCGAACTGAAAAGTCTCTTTTGGAAAATTGCCGTGGAAAACCCACTTGGAATTTTTTGATCGGGCTCAATTTCAAGAGGCACCGTCTCTTGCCGGTTAGGGGAATCTAGGGCAAAATGGGGTACTGGGGCATAACGGGGTACCGTCATTTTTCGTGAATTCCATTCGAATTAACCCGCCAAATCTCAGACATTCCCACCACCAATACCCTTCACTGCAATAGACGCAGCACGAATCGGGCGAACGTTGGTTTGACCTTACTCGGCATAGAGTTATAAACGCCTTACGTTGTTAAACTGGATCATATATTTCCTTAAGGTACGTACATTTTTCGAAAAGTTATTGATGTTTTGTTTATGCTATATCGTTATTGCCTTTATATAGTCTACCTTATCAAACGCATGGCTTCAAAAACACTTTTACACTGATTTTCTTCTTGTTTTATTTGGGCACGTGTTTTTGGGGCAAAATGGGGTTCTGATGATGGGGCGGGGTCCCGTTTTTCCCCGTCCTTGGATTCATTATATTTTCCTATTGGTTTCAGATGGGACGAAAATACGCAAGAAAGACAACTCGTCCAAATTGGTCTGAAGAGTCAATGAAAGAAGCAGTACAGGCGATTATTGAGGGTACCATAGGTTATAAAAAAGCAGCGCAGCAATTTGAGGGTGCCTCAAACTACATCAGAACGTTATGTTGCAAAAGCAAAAAGAGATGTGGGGTCAAAGTTTAACATAGCGCAATTAGAAAGCGCCAGAAATGTGTTTACCGAAGCTCAAGAGTTAGAGATTGTGAAATATGTTAAAGACATGGAATCAAGATTATTCGGCTATACAATGAGAGAGTTAAAAAAATTTGTTTATCAATTGGCGGTCGTAAACGGTGTTGCAAACAGGTTAAGTAAAGACACTCGGATGGCCGGTTCTGACTGGATGGAACATTTTCTTCGAAAACACCCTACCATAGCCCTAAGAAAACCAGAAGCCACATCAGGAGCTAGAGCAATGGGCTTCAATAAGGTCGCTGTGAATCAGTTCTTTGGTTTGCTTACAAGAATTATCGATGAGTATCAACTAACTGCAGAGGAGATTTCCAATTGTGATGAGACAGGTATCACTGTAAATCCAAAGGGACATTCGAGGATATCAGCACTTAGAGAAAAACGCCAAGTAGGAGTTCTCACTTCTGCAGAGAGGGGGGAAACCGTGACTGCTGAAATTTGTTGCTCAGCTTCGGGAAGTTATGATTCTTCTTGCCTTATTTTTTCCAGAAAAAGAAAACGCCCTGAATTTAAAAATGGGATGCCACATGGTTCTATGGTTGGAACAAGTGATTCTGGTTGGGTGACTGGAGATATTTTTTTCAGATGGTTTGAAAAATTTGTTCAATTTTCCAGGGCTTCAAAAGATAACGCCGTACTTTTGATTTGTGATGGCCATGCCAGACATACAAAAAATATTGACCTTATTAATTATGCCCGAGAAAATGGAGTGATTCTGCTTGTTTTACCACCGCATTGTTCGCACAAGTTGCAACCTCTGGACGTCGGCCTTATGAAACCTCTCAGCAACTACTACGGAAATGAAGTATGAAGTATGGCTACGAAGTGATCCCGGAAAAGTCCTAACACTTTGGCAACTTTCGACTCTTTATGGCGCTGCCTATGTTAACGCAGTAACAATGAAAAATGCTGTGAGTGCTTTCAAAACAACTGGAATTTGGCCACCGAATGAAAATGTTTTTGAAGAGAGTGACTTTTTACCAGCTTCTACGACAGATATCCCTTTAGGCGATGAAGGCAATGAACAGCAATCCTTAGGAGGAAATGCTCATCAGATTCCAGAAAAATCTGTGATCCATAAAAATAGAGTAGAGACAACTCCGCCTTCACGCGTGCCAATGAAAAACATCAACAATGATTCTTCGCCATTACCACAATGTTCGTGGATGCCTGATGCCCCTTCAACTCGTGAAAAAACACCGAATAAAGTAGTTCTACAAGAGCCAGATATATTTTCTCTTGCATCGCCGCAAGATTTGCAGGCAATTTCTAAAGTAACTTCTGTTGCAAAACGCCCTCAGCGAAAACGAGGAGAAACAGCAATTTTAACATCCACTCCTTACAAAATAGATTTGGAAATATCTATTCAAGAACAAAATGAAAAAGCTAATGGTATCAAAAGAAAAATAGGTAGTGTAGGGAAAAAGAAAAATGCAGTTCCTAAATTAACGAAAAAAGCAGTATTGAAAGACAAAAATAATGAAGATTCCTCAAGAGACGAAGACGATGCGATATGTCTTCATTGCAAAGAATTTTATAGTACTTCCACCGAAGGATGGATTTCATGTTGTCTTTGTCACGAATGGGCTCATAATTCCTGCGCCGGTATTGACAGCGATGACGATGAGACTACGATCCGATGTGAATTTTGTTCCTAGCTAACTTTGTATATCATATATTATATAACTAAGAGTTTTTATAATAATAAATTATTTTCGTTCACCTACACGTACCTCATATACTAAACCCATTTTACCCCAGATACAATTCCCATTTTGCCCCGTATACGGGGAAAAACGGGGAGAAGCCTGATTTTTTAAAAAGATATAGAAAAACTACGTAAAAATTCCAAGTTGGTTATTTAGTTGTTTGAAGTCTAAAGGTAATATATTTAGCTAGCTAAATTCAAAATAGCACAGTTAAGTTGATTCGTTTCATAAAAAAATCAGGCCCTTAAAGTTAGGTACCCCATTTTGCCCTAGATTCCCCTATATATTTTTTCGCCGAAAATGAAGTCGATTGCGTTATTTTTGCGATATATAATGCGTACATAATACATGACCAAAGAAAAAATTTTAAAAACCCGGAAAAACTACCTCAAAGTTTTCCGATTCCCTTCATATCTCAATAACATAATAAAGTTTCAAGTACCATAAGATGACCAAATCCAAAGTCGATATCTCTAAGGTTCCGGAGATATATCGATTTGAATTGCCACATCCAGACAGACAGACACTCAGCCAGTCAGACAGTCAGACCACACACAAAAACCAAAGTTGCTCAAAATTCGATAGGTATCATTTTTGAAATGAATGTGTGAATAATGAAAATCGATCGAATAGAAAAATAAATTTTTTTCAATTATCGGTGTTCGACCCTGACGCAGATATTGGTCCAATCGTCTTTTCCAGCAGATAACATTATTTGACCACTACAACAAGTCATATTATTTTGTTACATACATTCAAGTGGGAGTACGGCTAATATGTTAATTAAGAGGGCGTTTCAAAATAACAGCTGGATCGAAGATTAAAAAAGGTGTTTTCAAAGACAATATTCATAACATACATACAAGTGAAGCCGATATGGAATTTGCAAAGAATCTGGCAGAGTTTGGGTATTATTTTTGAAGTATATTTTCCCGCAGAAATACATTAATACTCCAGACGACTACGGTATATCGATGTCAGTGTCTCGAATAGTATCAATTTTAGATATTCCCCATTCCCAATTACTTGATCTCATCTGGCATTCGTTCCTTTTCCACTGTCGATGAGAAACTTTCCAAAGTTCCACTGTCAATTGAAAACTTTCCAAGGTCCCAAGAGTGGTTGTAGATTCCACGGTGATGGGAAATGCTCAAATCTAAGAAAGTAATTAGAAATAATTCTGAACCATATAGACTCTATATTGAGTTTTCAACCAAAGAATAGTCGATGAGTATCCGCATTATACTCATCAGGAGAGTGTGATATATTCGTCAATGCTTTTCCCGGATATCATTTCGCACAAATGTTTATTCGCCAACGACTCGACCTCTAATACCCGTAAAATGTTATTCTTTCTTTTTATCCCTATCATCTCAACCAATGTCGATGATACCCCGACATGCATATATCTTGACGATATGCCTTCAGTACCGACATATATAAATTCGACATTCAAATAACGTTTGGCAAGGGTTTCGATATTCAGCAAACGGAAAACATCTTTTCCACTGTTTACTTTTGTAATGCTACAAGAAATTTTGCGAAATGCGCATAGAGCCAAGACAGACGATGAACAAAGACAGCTTCTGAAATTCCTTCCGCCATCGAATGTCCAGTCGAAAAACATCTCACTGCTGTAAATCACATCCTAAAACTAATTTATTGAAAACAAAATTTCGTGAATGGAGGTTGAAAATCATGTATCTATATACCACGTTTCATTAGAGTAGAGTGAGATATTTTGGACACTTTCATGAAAATGGTTTATATATAATTATGTTTGATGACGCTGAAATGATCCAAATCACATATTTGAGAAGAACTTTTACCATTAACTTGATTCGGATATGATGGAAATTCTATGTTTTGCGAGAGATGAATGACAATGAAGCCACAATCTATTGAAACGAGATTAACCCATCAAAAGATAGGATCTAAAATTACATGAAATTATCATACCTGCGGAAACATGAATTCAGATAGCGGTGAAAATATTCAATAAGTCTCATAAGAAAGTGATGAAATTCAAAATGTCATTTTTGTTACTATTCCACGATCTGGATATGTTATATTGAGACTGAAATATATTCTTTCATCACAGTGAAGTGAATTTTTGAATAATATTGGTTATAAATACTTTTCATATATTTTGAAATATAAAATAAAATTTATGATTTTAGGTTTCAATAGGTCTGAAATCAGGAAGAAATATCAATACCATATACAGGGTGTCCCGAAACTATGGAGCAAATTCAAACGGAAAATTCCCTCCGAAAAATAAATAGGATTTTCCTAATATATTTTTTCTCAAATGTCGTTTGTTGCAGAGATACATGGTGTTGAATATAAAAAAAAAACAAGTATATTTTATTCATAACTTCCACAGTTTTGAAAATCCCTCAATTATATTTGAAGGAATGTTTTTGTTCAATAAGTGCTCTATTTTGAGAAAAATCACATTTTAATTTGTCACCATTGGCATACCAGCAGGGTATCATGGTCATATTTCGCCCTTATTTTTCAAACTACTGGTGAAATGCGGGAAATATGAATTTTTCGCATTCTTGGTTCAATTTTGATCAAAAAATGTATACCTGTTTGAATCCGGAAAAACCAACCGTCTTCATGTTAATTGCGCTTTCATGATTACAGACATACTAGTAATGAAAGAATTGTTCGGATGGAATGAATTCTACAATCCTAATTACTAGTTCAAATAACAACTGGATATTCTACCAAAAAAATTAATGACACTTTAACATGCATTTTGTCTGAGCTACTTTCTTGCAGAGTTGCAGGGTGTTGAATCCGCAAAATTGAAAGACTTTTTTTCTCGTAACTTTAAGGTATTCTTTCCTCCAATAGGTGCTCTATTTTGAAAAGAAATCAGTCAGAGATTTTTTTATTGTGTTGTATTATTATTTGTAAAACAGATTTTGCATCAAATTCCCACCCAATTGATTTAAACGGAAAAGTACTTTTGAGATCCATGATATTGGAATTATGTAAACATTTCTCCTATGGAAATGTGTAATGAGAAGATTCTGTCGAACTATATTCTCTAAGTGCTTATCGGAAAGACCTGATTGAAAAAATAAAAGCACAACAAAACCATTTGATATAAAGAAAAATATTCCACAATGATACCCAAGTGAAGTAGAACATTGAACTAGTTTACATCATTATTCATTTCAATTGAATTTTGCAATGAGGTGATTCAGATGATTATGTACGATAATCAAGTTGGCATCTGTCATTGCAGTGATATTTCATGGAAAATTATTTGAATCAAGTAGGTCATCGAAGATGAACAAAATTTAGTGGTTTTTTGGAGAAATAAATACAGTTCCTCAGAAGAGTTCGTTCCAGAATGCAAAATGTTTTCTCTGGTGAGCTTGCAGATATGCATTTTGTTTATGGTATGTGTCTTGGAAATTCAAGGGCTTCCTTGATAAAATATCAATAATTATATCCGCATAGGCGACAACCTAGTAAAATGATATTCAGTTCCTTACATTGAAGGTTGTTTCACGACCAATATGAAATCGACAGAAAGACCAAGGTCAGCCAGAAATGTACCTGCAGAAGGAAGGGTTCTTGGAAATATATATTAAGACCATTCAATGAGCGTTCGAAGAATCGGTTTGGCAGAAAATTCAACCAAATTATGTGTTCACAGAATATGTGAAGAACAACAACTTCATCCCATTCCATTTGGTTGAAGTGCAAGAACTTCGTGCTGGTGATCACCGAAAATATTAGAGTTCTGTAATTGGTTTATCGAGAAACATTAAAATGATGCTAGATTCATTAACGAAATATTTTTCACGTATGAAACAACATTTACAAGGAAAATTATTTTCAATCAGCGAAACGTACATGTGTATGTTGAAGAGAATCCATATGAAACTATAGAACACCATTCAAATATTAATTTAAAATAAATATTTAGTGTGGAGTAGTAGCCGATAACCTATTGGGATTCTTTGAAAACTAAGGAGCACTAAATGGACATAAATATCTCGAATCCCTGAACAATAATCTTCCAGAATTCTTGGAAGATATAAATTTACAGGATCGACAAAAAATATGGTTTATGCATGATGGTGCACCTCCCCATCACACACTGCCAATGAGGGAATGGCTACATCTCCATTTCATTAACAGGTGGATTGGTTGTGGCAGAGATGCACCTCTTAGTTGGCATCTCCGGAGTTCAGACTTAAATCCTCTTGATTTTTATGCTTGGGAAAAATTGAAACGGAAAGTTTATTCAAGACCCATAAACACAATAGAGGAGTTGTGAGAGAGAATTCAAGTAAACATGGAAAGGATGCAGCTAAATGAGAATGTTCTGAGAAAACTCAAATTTTTCTCGAGAAGGTTACAGCTTGTATCCAAAACAATGGTAGGCACTTCGAGCAGTTTATGGGATGAAATAGTTTTGGAAAAATTGTTCAATGAATAGATTCTATAGTCTGCTATTTTTATTTACAAGAAATTGCCATGACGCTCTACTTGTACGCCACTGTGGCAACAGCTTTTCTCTCAAAATAGAGTACACATTGAGAAAAAACATCTCTGTAAATTTGATTGATTTTTTTTGAAATTTGTGATAATTGAGAGAACATATGTCTTTCATTTTCCAGTTTCAACACCCTGTACCTCTGCAACAAAGCAGCTTTGTGAAAGTGTCATTAATTTCTTTGATAAAATATCCAGTTGTCATTTGAACCAGTAATCAGGATTGTAAAATTCACTTCAGCCCAACAAGTTTTTCATTACTAGTATGTTTGTATTCACAAAAGCGCAATTATCTTGAAAATGGTTGTTTTTTTCGGATCCAACCATATCTACAGGTTTAACTCAAAATTGAATGAGGAATGCAAAAAAAAATTATTTTTGCTGATTTCACCAGTGGCGTAAAAATAAGGGAGAAAAGGATCAATGATACCATTCTTGTACGCCACTGGTGGCAACTGAAAATGTGATTCTTTATCAAAAGAAAGTCCTATTCGTTTTCCGAGGGAAATTTTCCGTTCCAATTTGGCACCATAGTTTCGGGACACCCTGTATAGAATCTACTACCCTCACCCGCTTCTAGAGTCAGAATGGCTAAATGGCTTCATTTCACAGGTGAAGCGAATAAAAAACTGACTTGTTTCAAACGTGAGGGTCAATCAGATGTTTTCCTGGAATTATTGAATTTGCTGATGAAATTTTTTCGTTCTAAATAAATTTTTCAATATTAAAGAGTTATTATTGAGGATACGGTACTGCAACAATTTTTTGTATATCATCATACTATGGATGGAAAAATTCATCGAAGTTGTCTGTCTGTTTGTTTGTCTGTTCGGTACAATTTTTTCAAACGATTTGAAACTAACTTCCCGATGAGCTATAGACTTGAAATTTTATACATAGCTTAGAACTGGATGACAAACTCACTTTTTTGCCTGACTATTTGTTTGTTTGCAACAGGTTTCAGATTCCATGATTATGTGTGTAAGAGAGAGATAGAGAGAGAGAAAAAGATAAAAAAATAAATTGAAACCTAATGAATGAAGAAATAAAATATCGTATAATGAAAAGAGGAGAGAGAGAGGGAGAACTGAATTCCATCATGATCAGATGTACGATACCTACATTTCATCTGTCGTTTCGACTTTGGCAGTGAAGAAATTCATTTGTTCAAGCCAAAGTCAATACTTTTTCCGAAACTATGGAACAATCAAGTGCTGGGCCTGAACAATCTATAAAATTCGAGGATTTATAGTGGACTATGCTGTTGTATACTTCGGATCTCCACTATTCGCTGAAGAATAGCCATATGATGAATTTTGTCAGATCATTGGCCGGACTCACTGGCCGGATACAGTGTAATGGAGATGCAATGAAGTATATGGAAATAATGCGACAACTAGGACCTCCAGCACTATAAGTGAGTCATATCATTATTAAAATCAATACAGTACGCTCTGCACGTTTATCCAGCGCTAGATAGTGTAACGGTCGAAAATTCCGTTGACAAATACCGAATGATCTAGGTGTTTCAAAGAACTTCCCAGAAATTTAGTAAGCCAAGATTGGAGGTATATGAGGTCGGACGTACGATCAGTGATTCATTCTGTTGGATCAGTCATAGCGTTCGAAGTGAATTTAGTGCAGTGAGTATTTAAATGTCAGAGTGCATTGTTTTGTTGTATTTCCAAAGTGTAATAAACGAACATTAATTCAATCGAGTATTTTAAATGGAGTCATGGACCGCAGTTGGTGTCAGAAGAGTTATTCAAGAACAAGTGATGGGGAATGCGAGAAATATACCCGACGACGAGGTGGAGGCCGTAATGTGAATGATGAGCAACCAGTTCGCGGGGCAAGAGAGACGACTGCTGGAAGAAAAACAGAGACAAACAGAAAAAGTAGAAGAGAAGGAACGCAGGCAAGTAAAAAATGACCAGTTGCGAGGAAATATCTAGCAAATTCTTGAAGAACAACAGAAAGCAAGGGAGAAGTTGATGCAGTCCGGAAAGAAGCAAAGAGACAGGTGTGGGCGGTGCGGTAAGTGAATGTAAAAACAATGCAGCACTCAGATGAATTGGGTACCACTTGCCACAATTTCGTGGAATCTCCGACTTCTGATGTACAGTCGCCATGGCCCTAAATCGAAGGCAGTTTGAAGCTGCGGCAAAGATGATGGATGGAACGATGAAGAAAGGGCAACAGCTCTTATAGTGGTTTTGAGGGTACCTACGTTGGCATCGTTACAGACTATTCCAGATGACCAATATCGCAAGTATGGAGATCTGATTGCGGCTCTGACATTTGAGGTACAGCCACCAGTATTGAGAACGATCGCAATCGCGATCGCCATCGAGATATCGCTTTCTAGAATTTAATGTCAGTATGTTCAAGGAAAGTTATGAGGTGGAAGGGAAGTCATTCGCTATCAAATGATGATCAAGTTTCTATTTACCTTTCACCCAGCGTCGTCGACAATTTACGATTTTCCTGCACGAGGATATCTTTTTCTAGATTCAAAAAATATTCTTGTCTGCACGCCGCCAACTCTCTTTACATTATATTTCATAGAAAAAAATTTCCTTTCTTAATAAAAAAAAGGTCTCCGCATGTATCATTCATAAAAGATTCCTTTGTCAATGTCAACTGACAACACTCACAATAACATCTAGTGAGTTGTTCCAATCATTCACTCATTCTTGCCAATCAAATGCAGGTATGTTACCATAGTAGCGAACAAAAATCCGCGAATTATTTATTTAATAGGTAGCCTAGACTAAATTACTCTGGAATTTTTGAACAGTTGAAAATCGTGACAATGATAACCAAAGCTCATAATCACTATCTGCGCGTTTTATTGACCCTATTATTTTTGGACAGAATATTCCAGTAGTTTTGTAATCAGATCTGAATTTTTTTCACGAATAATGTCAAAAGTTATTCGCTCAGGCCAGTATATCGACCGAACAGCAATAGCGAGTGGGAAGAAAAAAAAGTCAGAATCTAGAATACAGGTCGACAGTGAACAACAAAACAAGCCATGAATTGGATGAAAAAGGATATCTTCCATAACATTTTGTTAAGGTATTATTTGTTCAACGAAAAATTTCTGAGGACAAATGAATGTCCACGTCTACTAACGTTGAATTAAATGGGTGATTGTTCAACCAAAAATGGCGAACTAACATGACCCTCATAATTTCAAGTTTATTCTTCGATGTGCTCTGAATTTGACTTACCGAATATCAGAAGTGTTCAAATCATTTCTGTTCTGTTTTTTGAGCTTTTGTGATATCAAAAGTAAAGAAAGAATAACAGTCGAGTAACGTAACATTGATGACTGATTGATGTAAAGCGCAAAACTCTCAAAGTTCTGTACCTAAAGTGTGTTTCAATGATCCTTTAATCTGAAGGATCCTTCTATTTTTGTTAACAGATCTGTTTTTTTGCGAAGTCAATTTTTCTCAATCTTGCAGCAATAACGCATAAGATGTTGGATAAAAAATGTCACATCCATCAAGCTGAGTGAGAATCAGAATCTAGAATTTCAAGCTATGACCAACGATAAAACACGTCACGTGATCCTCTCGATCCGCGTGATGAATTAGATAAAAACATATTCTCCAGAACCTCTCACGATAGCATGTGGTCGAAATGCATATATAGTATAGATAAAAGTTCTTCCGCACTGATTCACAATTCCGATGAATTTCAAAACAAAAAGCCAGCTGTTCATTCTGCTCCGAGTTGTCTAACGTGAGTCAGGACCGGATTGTTTTTTTATTTCCATTGTGAACTTGATGCAATGATTTATGCTGTTTTTTCTTAAGAAATCCTCACGGTATTCATCTCTGTGATTCCATATAATGCAGGGGTACGTACTACTCCATTTATATGTTGGCGATCATTGGGAAAACAAAGGGTCTCATCGGAAAAACGTCGTGTTGGGAAAAGAACCGGTCATTATCTTGGAAATATGAGTTGTGTAGACCTCACTCTATAGTAATTTCAATATCGCTCGCATGGTGGGAAAGCCAGTCCTCTCGTGAAGCTGTTTATCCTCTTTGCGTTCTCTTTGGATGGTGCTGAGGGATTCCTCTATGAGAACTTTCATGTGAAAACTCTACACGTCGAGGCTGTTGAAACGATATTCCAGTCTAAGTTCAACATTTCTCATGGTGTCCATGGAGTGCTTAGACTTCTGGACGTAGGATCTTCTATTTTCTTCCTAAGCTTCTCAGTATTCACTCGAAGACGATTGTAGGTACAAGCGATCGAAACGTAGTGAAAACCTTCAAACCCATTAAAACGATTCACGTCCACAACAAGAGTAAGCAAATCGAAATTTTTTGTCATAAGTATTCAAAGTCTTGAACACGGAAAAGGAGGTGGAAGGAAAGGAATTTTTAGTATGTATATGAACTTAGCGAAACAACACGAGCGAACCGAGTGCGATATATACCATAATTCACCGCTAATTTGCCGTTAACTAGTTGTGCAGGAATAGAATTTGTCGCAATTGATGTTCAACAAAAAAATCGATGTGTCGCTAAATTCATATGAACTTTGCGAAACACGTTTTGATAAAATCCGCGGGAAGCGAACTATCAGGGCTAATAATCTGCCGCTAATTTGCCGCTAATTAGTTGTGGAATAATTGAATTTGTCGATGTTCTTGTTTAGCAAAAAAACCTTGTTCAGCTATGTTCATATGAGCTTACTCAAATAACTTACATAGAGAAAGTTCCTATACAGATAGTGTAATATCTTTTGATGGAATTCACAAAACACTGAAAGAGTAAACTATTAAGGCGCTGCTCATTTGCAGTTGATAAATGATGGAAAAACTAGAAAATCACTGATTTTCAAAATAAAACTAATGTTTGGCTTAGATCACATGACGTTAGCGATTCAACTTTCGATGAAACTTTCGGAAAAAACTATGAGAAATATTAATTTTCCGCTGATTAGTTGTGAAATCATCATCTTTTTCGCTATGTTGTTAACGAAAAACCCGTTTTTCCGCTTAGTTCATATGAAGTTAGCAAAACAATTTTGGATTGGATTCTTTCAAAACATAGTATGGGGGCTAATAATTTGCCGATAATTAGTCGTGATATATTTGAATTTGTTGCTATAGTTGTTTGACAAAAAAAACCGATGTTCCGCTGAGTTCACATAAAACTAGCGAAACATTTCTCGATACAACCTGAGGAAAAAAAAATTAAGTGCTAATAGCTTGCCGCTAATAAGTTGAAAGAAATGGATTTTTTGCCACTATTTTCATATACAGATAGTGTAACAACTTTTGATCGAATTCACGAAAAAACAAAAGTAGTAAGGCTATGTCACTCCGAGCGCACCTCTCCGGTCATCGGTTACTCCCACCACAAAATGGCGGTTTCATGAGAGAGGTGGGGGATGGTGGTTGTATGTGGGGTAGGGAAAAAGGTGGGGGGTGAGTGGCCTGTATTGGTCGGAAGGTGGCAGCCATGTTGTGTATGGGAGGTGTGATTGAGAGTGGGAGGGGGGTGGATGAGTGGCCTGTGATTGGTCGGAATGGTGGCAGCCAGTGTAGGAGTGTGTGATTGCCGCCGGCCGTTATCCAATAGCCGAGCAGCATATTGAAATGGGGGTGTCAACCAATATCCGTCAACGGCATTGGTTGGGAGGAAGTGTCACGTGATCAGTGAATGACGGCGGCCATTTTGGAAAGTGGGAGGAGCCAGCGATGATGCGGCTATGACTCAACCGACAAGTCTTTGCAGGAATATTATCTACGTCAGCACTTCTTATCAGTTGTTTATTTAAGCGACCGGATATCGGCGGCATCCTTTGTTTACATTGAGATAAGATATCGGCGGCGGCATCCTTTGTGAAAGAGTTTGTTTACATTAACAAGATAAGAGAGTATGCAGCTGCACGCTCGAACCGTGGGATAAGTCTAACGATTACTATTCGTATTTGT
>JAFIRS010006266.1:0-40372 GCA_018342105.1 Gonioctena quinquepunctata | reverse complement strand
AAAAAAACCTAAATTTTTCCTTTTTTTTGAAATTGGCGGGTCATTTATTCATTTTAACACAGAACATACGTGCCCGTGTAAAGTGTACACTTCTTTGACACAAAATTCTTACCGTTCATGTTTGTTTACAACCTGCGATTACTGATAGCCTGTATTTGTTAAATAATTCCTATATTTCTATGATTGCTTTGTATGCGATTTAATTGTGCATCTTCCAGTTATTGTAGGAATAACGCCTTTATTTTTGAATTTGGCTCATCCTCACTGAGTTTTCGTCGTGCAATTCCACTGATATAATTGCGTGAAGTAGAAAAAAATATTGGGGAAATGTTGACAAAAATGTGGAGAGGATGATAAGGTGAGTTTCCATATATTCTATCAATAAACTGGTTTGATGAAAATCTGAAAAATGAGAAGTCAACTAGAAGCTATAAATATTATAAAACAATGCGCCCAAGTCACAGGAGGCAAATGATCTTTAAAAAAAAATTTAATCGAATTTAAAAAGCAATTGATTATGCCAAACGAAAAGCGAATAAAGACTTCATAGAAAACTCAAACAACAAATCCAAAGCAATTTGGAAATTGACCCAAGCAACAGACAGGAAAAGTTATTAACAAAAATGAAACAAATATTTCTGCCGAAAATTTTAACAATTTTTCGTCAATATGGCAAAACATTGTTAACTCAATACCTCATAGCGACATTGATTTTATGCATCACTGCAAAAATATCATGTTCTCCCTGTTTTCTTTTCCATTAGCCCTAATGATGAGGAGATAAAAAAGTATTATTAGACACTTGAAAACTCAAATAGTAGAGATGTGTATGATATGGGGCGTAGGGGTAGTTAAACATCTGTGTGATGAACTGGCTCAATATTATTTTACATTTTAATAGGTGCTTAGAACAGGCATTTTTCCGGATAAAAAAAAAATTTCAAAAGTAGTCCGTTTCCCAAAACAAACGACCATAACAAGCTAACCATTTAGACCCATTTCATTTGCTTCTTGTTTTCAAATTTTTTAATGTTTACTGAAATCTAGGATAGTTTCATATTTTGAAGATAAAGAACTTTTCTAAAAAGAGCAGTTTGGTTCCCGCAGTAATAAATCAACAACAAAAGCAATAATATTCATTTTAGAAATAATCATGGAGCGATTGATGAAAATAACTTTTCTTATGTGCCACAATGTTGGATTTATCGAAGGCATTTGATTACGTTACACATGAATACCTACTGGCAAAATTAGATTTTTATGGGATCAGGGGTGCTGCCTTGGAATTATTCCTTCCTACTTGACAGTCATAGCAACGAGTGGTTCTACCATCAGGCAGAAGTCAGACATAATGGCAATAGATATTGGATTTCCCCCAAGGATCAATATTGGGACCCATATTTTTATTATTTTCATAAATGATTTACCAAAATATTTAAATGCGGGCCGAATGACATTATATGCTGATGACTCTACAATTTTAAATATAAGCCCTGATATTAAAACCTAAAACTCAAATACTGAAACAATAGCAAAGGCTTCAGAAGGGTTTTTCGACAAATAATTTGAAACTAAACACAGAAAAAACAAGCTGAGCTTATGTTCTCAAATGGTAGTAAAAGAGAATAGCTTTAAAGTTATTAGGTATACATATTGACACAAAATTGAACTGGAAAGAACATGTCAACTACTTATCTGAAAAATTAAATAAAGTAGTGTATCAAATTAGAAACTAATAGAATTTACTACTGTAGATACCGCATTAACATATTATTACAATAACTTTTATTCAACTTTTCTTATGGACTTCTTCTTTGGGAAAACTCCGTAGAAAGTGGAAGAATATTTAAACTACAAAAAAAAGTTGTACGAATAGTAGCAAAGGCTAGTTATCGAGAAACATTGTCAACAGTTATTCGCAAAATTTAGCATCTCAACTTTACCTTCAGTATTCATTCTACAATGTGTGATGTTTGTGAAAGAAAACGAAAAGTTTCTATTTTCAAATTCTTCCTACCATTCTCATAACACAGGGAATAGAAATTCGTTGAGCATTCCTTATCACGCCTGAAAACTCGACAGCCAATTAATCACACTTCCATCAAAATTTTAACAAATTACCGGATGCACTGAAAAATGCCCATACCAAACAGTTAAAGGCAGCAATCATCAATATATTATTGAAAAATACATTCTATTCTCTAGAAGAATATTTCGAATTTAATTTTGACGAAACAATTGATTGAGATATACATAGGCATTTTTTTATCTATGTGATGTAATATTGACTAATTTTAATTTTAATGTTGTGATGTGATATTGACTAATTATAAATTGTATATATAATTTATTGAATTTTATGTATTTCAGGTGACTGAACTTAACATAAGTATACATATAGTTTTATATTCAAAATTTTACTATAATTGTCGACGTGTCTTGTATATACCTGTACTCAGTTTCGTTCATATTTTCTGTTTTTCGTATAATTTGACAACCTTAAATGTAACTTACATAACTTGGGCCAATAAATTATTATTATTATTAAATTATACTACAATAAGTTTTGAATATGTTTTACTTTTCATTTTCAAATCACATACTGCTGTGAATACAATGATTATATATGAATGTGTTTTTTCACCAAAAAAAAGGTGAAGATTAGTAAGATATTATCCGCGTTAGCTCAAAAGGTTGATTAAAAAAGGTACTGTATCAATAGCTTCCCCTGCTCAAGTTTAGACCAGTCAAATCTATAATTCAAACTACAATGAATTCAATGAAATAATAATCACTGATTCATTTTAGTATGATGTTCAATTCATAGAAAACAAGAAGTAAGGAGATGTATCAGTTATTCATACAAATTGGTTGGTAGGTGAACATCGATGTTGGTGGCCAACCAATTCCAGAATAACAAGGACCCTTATTATCAAATGTCATGTTCCCAATAGTGATTGGAGTCAATATGATAGTAAAATACACAATTTTTATGGTAAGATTATGATTCTCCATATTCCTCCACCAATGATTGTCATTTTACATTTCAGATTCCTATGCCAAGGCTCTCGAACATGAAAAAAAAATTGGCAGCTTCCTCTGAATCCGAAGGGGACCAGGAGCAACGACCTGGAAAATGCAGAATAAAACAAAAAAAATTACTGCAGAATATGAAAGCATTGTCAATCCACCTTCTGTCTTTTCGAAGTTATTCAGTGACGATGAACTCAGGGCAGGTGGAGGTGAGTTAGAAAATAATTTCAATTCCAACAAATTTAATTATTTATTTTTATTCAGTTCAGCAAAATAGTTCTGGCAAATATTAATATATGAACAGTGATATAGAAGATATCCCTTTCATAGAGGATCCACATGATACAACAGATGTAACAATAGTAGAAAATCTACCAGTTGTGGTTCCGGCTAATCAGATATCAGACATTATGGAAATGGTTGCTGACATCAGGAGCGTGTGTCAAATTACTTTGAATAAAGTAAATTCCATAGTGGAACATTCGGTAGATAGAAGTAGGAACATTGACGGTTCGCTAAATCTAGAAGATCTCCTAATCAACAAATTTGCTGCGTCTCAATTTGTAAGTGAACCCAAAAGTACCTATAATATACAGTGTGACCCGCCCTTCTCAATTTAATCACATGATCCTTTGTTTATAGAGATTGTAGATCTCGAGTTGTTCAGAAATAACTTGAATTTTCAAATCTTAATTTTAATCCAAACTGGAAATTATCTTCCAATGTTCATGTCGAAAGGTTGTTTTTCAATATAGGCAAACATTGTCCTTAATTGTCGAAAAAATTTATAATAATTTGGATTCTAGAGAAAAATTTACAAAATTTATTTGATTTGTGGAAAAAAAAATTAATGCAATATATTCCTTTAAAAACAAAGAATCGTCATCTAAATCGATACAAAAATCATCAATATTATTTACAATTCTGGGTAGTGTTTAAGAAATATAGTCACTATTTAATAAGAATGTTTTCAGATTTTTGTATGAAAAATTTGCTCTTTGATCAAAATAATTTTTTCCTATAATAATGATACATCTCTTGGAAAAGTAAAAAATTATTATCTCTCTCTCTCTCTCTCTCTATGATAAAATTATTGAGATACGAATAAAATTGAAAAATTGCAAAAAGAAAATGTACATGAATATTGAAAGAATTGCATATTGAATTTCCACACCAGATTTTGATGAACCTACCGTTTATCACATGGAAATTTTGTGGTATTAAGTTGAAGAAAAATCATCAAATGCATTTTTTTATGGTTATGTTGAATTTACCAGGAGTGTGTTAATATATTTTGATGTAAATGTATACTGAAATTATACTTCACTCATATTTTTTGATACAAATTATCAAATAACTACCTCTTCAAAACTTCACGTTCATTTCAGTTTGGTTGTGTTCTGGGAATTTCTTTTACATTTCTGTATCATTCTAGATGATCAAACTGGTACTCGTAGGAGGTTGAGATTATAAAAATCTAATGAGGAGGTGCCTCCAACAGATTGAAGATGAGCTTGCCCAGTATTGTTCATGGACTGGGCAAAAACGGAATTTTTAAATTTCTGATTTAAAAATTATGGACATACTCAAACGTAAGTGTCAGTGATTTTTTTCTTCAACTCTAGGGGTCAGTTGCATAAGCCTTTTGTTAACTTGAGGATTACACTGCTACCTAATGCCTTGCCATAGTAATAAACAAATTGAATATTTAATCGTCTGCTGAATTCTTTATGCAACCGGCCCTATGTCTTGTAAAATAGGCATCTACTATTAGTTTCATTTTGTATTTACCTTCATCCGTTGAATCGAAACATATGTCCATAAGTTCATAGGAATATCATGTGATTTTGATTTTTCAACAGTCATACTTACTACATGAAATACATACATCACCTGATATTTTTTGACAATACATCATCAAAATCAATTTGAGTTTTCAGTGACTATATATTTACTATATTTTCAGCATCTGTAAAAACGGTATTGAATGCAACTACCGATAGAGTTGAACTTGGAACAAACTCATTGTGATGGATTGGATGAGATTCGCCAAACAGAGGCTAAAAGAGGAAGGATTAAGGACAGAGGCTAAAGAGAAAGGAGTAGACAGAGACTAAAGAGGAAGGAGTAGTGAAGAGACTAAATAGATCGATTCCATGATACATTTGTTTTTTTTTATGGAGTATTTGTTATTTTTTTAAGTTCCATTATATATATTATGCAGATAAAGGTTTTGATTCAATTTAATTGTCCCAGTAATATTTAGTCAGGCCATGGTATATCTTCTCTTTCTATGTTTATTAAGTTATTCACCTACAAGAAGTGACGATTCAAATTCCAGAAATGTATAAATATAGAAAAAAGTATACCATGAGAATCTGCTCCACCCTGTATACCACGAAACGAAATATTAATATAAAAGGGTAACGATGATGTAACGTTACACAAATGTAGTTCCATAAATGTTTTGAGCAACATTAAATGAATGTAATAAAGTTACATTAAAGTTATGCAAAATATGATTCATTTATTAAAATTATCATTGAACATTACATTGTGATATTTATAAGAGGCTCGGCACAAAGTACCATGGACGCAACGTATCTGTTATATCAAGCATATCTCAGAATAACATCACAAAGTCACAATGTGATATAACATTTATGTTTAAAACATGTTTTTATGTTTAGTGGGTATATATATATATATATATATATATATATATATATATATATATATATATATATATATATTCATATTTGCGTTTATTCAGTCCCGTTTCGGTACATACTGCCCACGAATCCAGACCAAATCCTACGAACTCAGACCCGGCTTCGGGCTTGACAAGGTTTTGCTATGTAAAACTGTCTAGGGGGGTTGGAACGCACACGGGACAAAATAATGGCCGGGTTCGGAAACGCGGTGAAATGAAGATTTTTATTTTGATTTAGTTCCATCACTGAGCGTGTAGGCGGCGCTTCCGGTGGAGAAGCATATGGTATATAATGCCATGCATTTTTGCGACGAATACCAACCCGAAATTTGGCAGCAGCGCTGTTTATGTGCTGACGAAGTTTCAGCAGCAAGTTTGAACCCTATTGTCGATATAATGTAATTTTTGATTATTTGAGGATACCTTTATTTCACGGAAAATAATATTTGAAAGACTAAATTGTTGACAGCTCTGTTCACTGTATTCCTAAAAATGTTCCTACCAATAAACATTGAGCAACAAACAATTATTCTAAATGAATGTTTTTAAAGTTCAGCTTTCGAAAATATTTCATTCAACTTGCTTCGTTCATCTATCCGGTTCAAAACTTTGTAACGAATTTTTCGTTACGTCCTTACACATAACCAATTTCTCATAACTATTCCGGTTATCTTACGGTGGAACGGGTCATTAGTCACGGCCGATTGTGAAGTAGGGACAGCGCCTTGTTGTCGTCGCGTGAAAATGGTATTTTGACAGTGTGACCGTGACATTTCATTTTCGTGTGATCGCGTTTATCGAGCGTTTGGTTTTTCCAAGTTTTTTAAATGGAAAGAAACCAAAGAACAGTTTTGAAAAAACAGGTGAACTGTGATTTCGTCGAACCGAAAGGATAATCGTTCTCTTTCTTGATTGGAACGTCGAGATAGGCAGGTCGACTGGGGAATTGATTTTGGTAGATCTATAAATTAAAAGTTTCACTGCTGGAGTTTAGTTGAGTAATATTATTCTCTTTATCTTTCCATTAATGTTGTAGCTGATTAGCATTTTCTTTTTTTTCCTTATGCTTGTAATATTAGAATTCTTGGATATACCGCATGGTAATTTTGAAGGTTAAATATAGATATTTCGGTCATTTTGACAAAGCATTCATAGTACATATTGTGGCTAACGTAACATCTGTTCGAATATTGGGAACTGATTTTTTTTCATTGGAAATCAGTTCTACGCTGTTGATTTTTTAGGTACCAGTTTAATTGGTAATTTGAATGGACTAGAGCTTACTCCCTCATACTACCAGTGGATTGTTCCAAGGATTCTGATTGGAAGCAAGGCCGTATTGGATTGTTCTGGGACGGTGACTAATAGGGCGGCTCTCTGGTAAGCAATTTTCTTTATTTCATAACTAAATGTTATGAGAGAAATTTTTCTTTTCTCTTGAGAAAGAATTGCTTACAGAGAGGTTGTACCTCTGGCCCTAACGGTCTCAGAACACTGATCAATATTTTGCCTCAAGCGAAAAGTTGATTTCGTTTAATAAATTTCTTATATCTATCTCCATTCAATTCCCAGTGTAGCTTATTTGATTTTTGATGTTGCAGAGTCAATTCCTTCAGTTACTACCTTTGCCAAAAGCAGGGAGATTCACAAATTTTTTGAGAATTACCTGTTTATCGATTTGAAAAGGAATTGCCGCCCTATTTCAAAATTATCTTTATCTAAGAGAGTTGCCCCACTGGAAAGACGTGAGGTCTCCTCTTCAGTTATCTTTAAAAATTCTTCAATTAAAAAGATTATTTAACATTATTTTTTCTAAGAGAGTTGTGCCCGCTGAAAGCGTGTGGTCTCCTCTTCAGTTTATCTTTGGAAATTTCTCAATAAAAGAATTTTTTTTTTTTATCTTTATCTAAAGAGTGTGTCACTGAGAAAGGCGTGTGTCTCTTTTCTTATCTTGGCTGAAGAGTATACTTTTACTCTGCTATTATGGGTGTTCAGAAACCCTATTTTTTTATGTAGCCTACTAGAGTATTTTGGTTAAAACGCTATATTTTCCTTTGCATTTGCTTTCAAATAATATATTTTTGTACTGGCAACTTTTAAATATTTTGCTTTAAAATAATAGATTTTTCTCTGCAATTTTATGGTATTTTGTTTTAAAAAATACTATATTTTTTCTCTGGAAAAATTTCAAGGAAATTTTTATATTTCTTTTGGAATACCTTTCATTGAATTTTTTACCCTTCTGGTACATAGAATCACCTTATCAAAACTTACCTGTTTCAAAATTTAACTGAATTTGAACATCACGTTTTGGGTGAGGTTTTTTTGTTGGTTTTGAATTTTGTTCATTTTAATATTTTTTTTAAAATTATTAAAATTAACTTATAAATTTAACTCCAGAATAGCAAATAAATTGCTATTTATTATCTTTGTTCTTTCACTGAAACCCTTTTCGTCTTTTATATGATTGAGATTTTTTTGTATGCTATCATTTGCATCTATCTTTTGACCTCGATTAAAATTTGAAACATAAAACTTGAGGTTCAAAGGATATCCTTGTTCTCCCTTTTGTACATATTTTGATTCCTATCATCTTCTTATGATATATACCCCGGAGGAACCCATCTACGGAGGCGGAAGGACTAGTAGCCTGGGAGGGGCTTACAGCACATCAATATCAGCACTGGTCCGTGAAATCAACTCAATTCACGCCGATAAGGGGTCTAAAACCAACTATAGAACCACCCGACCATCTTAATCGTAACACTGAAACCAAGTTCCTCCTAGAACCGCTGGGACCAGCTTCAAGAAACAGCCTTCCCCTATCCCCAAGATCTCCAAGGTATATTCTTGACCAACAACTGGAGGAATCATAGGTGTAAATGTTCGAATTTTTTATCAGAGTCAAAATTACTGGTTCCTTTTATGTAATTTTTTCCATTTTTTTAAGAGAAGTTAAATCTTTTCTAGTATTTGTAAATTTTGTTTCTTGTTCAAAATTCCAACTGGAATAAATTTGTTAAGTTGATTTATTGCATATTTATTTGCCTTCCCATACAAGCTAGGTAACATTTATTTAATTTTATTTATCTTTGACTTTTGTCTTTAGCAAGTCTGGCGCCAACTATTGAACCAGTCATTAATTAATGTATAATTTTTTAGTGGCCAAATTTGATTAACTAGGAAAGTCATTAATTGAACTTCTCCCCGGGCCTAACTATCCATCTGAGCAGCCTATGGGCAAAGTGATTTCACCTTTTTTTAAATTTGGAATATATAATTTAAAATCTGGGGTTCAAAGTAAGGGTGTTGTAACTTGTAAGTGAATTTCGACCCACTTCTAGTCGTTTGATTAATTTGAAATTTGGCAGTTTTTCAAATTCGGTGACAATGCATTATTGAACTTTTTTACCGGAAAAAACAAATGGCGGCTCAAGATATTGGGCAAATTATGTGAAATGGTCTGATTCTAATTAAAATTGGAATGTGGGAGTTTTGGGATCGGAGATTTGATTTTTTTGACAAAGTTCATAAATTCAATATGCGGCTCAAGATGGCGTATGAGTTTTGTGATTATGGTCCGATTCTATTGAAAATTGGTATGTGGTGTTCCTTGGTATTGGAGGTGACAGACGAGTTTTGTGATTATGGTCCGATTCTATTCAAAATTGGTCTGGAGGTTTTGTGGTCAAAAGTTATAAATTTTTTGGAACATGTTTTGTGGTTGAATTTCTATTCAAAATTGGTGTGAGGGTTTTGTGGTCGGAGATTATGATTTTTTTTTCAAAAAATTTATTTAATTCAAGATAACGGACGAGTTTTTTTTCATGGTCAATTCTATTCAAAATTGGTGTATGGGGATTTTTGAGGTCGGGATTATGAATTTTTGTCAAAATATATGAATTCAAGATGCCCGGGGGAGTTCTGGAATTTATTGAACGATTTTATCTATCTAGGGTTGTTAAGGCAAAAGTATAATTTTTCGTTAAAATTTGATAATTCGGATGACGGTTTAATAACTGAGAAGAATTGAATAAAACGTTTTGAAAACATTTTTAATGACAACATTTTATTCTAATGCCTAAAAGGAAAAATAACGGCTTTTCAATCTGTTACTCACAGATTAACCCACGTCACACATTTGAAAAACTTTTTTTGGTGCATTGAATGAAAGTGGTAGTCGAAAAGTTTTTTTTAATCATTTGATTTGAACAAATTTCATTGGACTGAAAGTCTTATTATTATCATTACATGAAGGAACGAATCAACCAGAATATATAGTCTGTCTATCAGGTTCAAATATTGAATTGGAATTTGTCCCATGTCAAATCGACTCTTGAATTCCCAGGTGCTCTCCATTGGTGACCATGTATCATGATATTTTATGACAAATTATCAAGAGGGCCTCCAAAATGGTGGTGGATTTATGATCCAGAGATGTGTGATTCATGGTCCATTTCTTTTCAAAATTGGCATCTAGGGGTTGTTGAAACAAAGATGATTTTTTTGAAAAAACTTGGGGGAATTCAAGATGTGGACTTCATTAATGACTGCAGAGAATCGAATAAAATGAATAGAAAAAAAAATATGTTGTACTACAAAGATGATACTTTTTTAAATTTCAATTTGAGAACATTTTACGCTAGGTTTTTTTAAAAAAAAGAAATTTAAATAATTTTTTATGCAATTAAAGGGGAAAGCTTGTATATTTTGTTTCATGATCATTCGAATAATGTTTGTTTTTCTAAATTACATTCTTCATGCATATGGAATCAAAGGGGAGTTAAATCATTTTCCATGTTTTCATGAGATCAAAATGGAGTTAAATTAATTTGGAAAAAAAAAATTAAATCGGAAAAATAATCACTAACATCACTAGTCTACTCGGAAAATATCAAATATTTGTAAAGGTACTACACAAGTAATTCCAAATTATTAAAACATTTTTTCATCAAAACAAAATATTTGCATTTTCGTATAAAATTGTTAAAATTGAAAAGCCCCTTGAATTAGCAAAAAAAAACTATATTAATTTTGTTACGGTAGGTATTGAATACTAGGGTTTTGATTTGGATTACGTTCAAAATACTTACTTAACACCTCACTTCAATTAATAACTACTATATACTATAACTAGTTGGTACCAGGCTTGCCTGTTGAACCTTGTATTTTTTCGCATTACAAATTCACTACCTGGTTAGGGACATAATTTCAAAAATACTGAAACACGTATTTCTTTATTAATAAAGACCTCAAATACCAAATTTTTATGCCCCTTACTTCAAAACTAAAAGACCCTTACACAAACTATTATTCCCCCCACCACGGAATTGCATTTATAAAAACAGTGACACATGTATCTATTTATGCCTTACAAAAGACCTCAAATACCAATTTTATGACCCTAACAGAACCCTATGCAAACTTTCCCTTCCATTTTCACCCCTTCAGGGGTTGCATTTATACATATTCCTTCTATTTGTAACAAAAGACTTCAAAATATCATTTTTCATGCCCCATCTTGAAAACTAACGGGAAATTCCATACAAACTTCCAATACCAATTTAACCTCATTCACCCCCCCAAATAACAAATTTAATGATCCTTACTCGAAACTAACTATACAGACTTTGGGTTGAACTTTTAAAACCCTTGAAACACATTTATCTTCAATTGAAGAAGGGCCCAAATACAATTCCATGACTCTAATTTCAAAACCAACTTCACTTTCACTTTCACCCCTTCTCACCCCCTTTTCACCTCTCTAGGGATGAAATATCAAAAAAATATGCTGTCAAAAATTAGCTCTTAGGTCCAGCGGTTTGATCTGGCGTTGATGTATATCAGTCAATCAGTGAGTCAGTTAGTCAGGACATGTAATTATATATGTACATATACCCCAAACACGAGGTAGCTGCTGTGAACCGTTGAGGATATCCTCTGGAAGTTTCAACAGAATCAGTTCACAGGTGTAGAATCAATAAATCATCCCTATTTTTCTACCCCCAAAGTGTATTTCAAATTTATATGGGGGTCAACTCAAAGCTTACCCTATACTATAAAAAAAGAATTATCTGAATCGGATATCTCAGTACAAAATTATGCGGGGAGAATCGGTTAAAATGAAAATTGTGGGTGAACCAACAATTATTTCTCATTTTTTCCCACCCTAAGGATAAAAATCTGTGAAAAAGTTATGAGTGGTCATACAAAAAAAATATAAACGCGTCGACTAGATACCTCCTCCTTGTTTTTGTAGGGTTAAAATGAATCCCATAAACTAAAACAGAAAAATCCTGTGACTAAAACCCTTATTAAAAGGGAGTAAGGGTAGAAATGAAGTGTTTTACCATAATACAATGTCGAAAACAAAATTTTTTCCTGATCTATTCTAATAGAAAATTATAAATTGAACATAGAAGAGTTTTGAGATGCTTTTTTTGACATATTGGTAGGATAGTAAAATATCCAAGTGGTATTAATACGAAATTAAAAGAATTCATCGATCTCATCAAAATAGAGTTATTGTAGTAATTGCTATTGAAAGTTTTCATGTGGAAAATTAGTATATTTCTTGTTATGTAGGGACTGCAATTAATTGAATACTCAGAGATTGGTTGCGTATACAAAAAGTATATGGGAAAAAATTTCCTCCGGATGAAAAATGGTCCAAGTTTGTTAAATCTGAGGTTCTCATCATGACATTCGAAATCCCGATGACGAAAATGTAGTTTAGATTTTTGACAATTTTTTGGACATAGTAGTTTGTAAGATGTATTTGTCATCAAAGGGTTCCATATATATAATTCAATTAAATTGTAATATAGGTATTACCATAGGGGTTATATTTTATTTTACAACATAGGGATGACTTTGAAATCTTTGGATTCTCAGGATGAAACCGACAGCTTCAATGCCTTCCTAACATAACCTCAACATGGTTTTTTAACGGATTTTTCACCCGGGGATGCCCCCTAGGTCCTTCATCTTCGGTTAAAGTATCTGTTATTTATATAAAGATTTTTGTCAAAGAATTTGGGAACATTTCTGTATATTGAGAACAAGCTTATTGGTTGTGAAGTTTTTTTGAAAAACGATTTAGATCATTCTGAAGGTCTAAGTAGTCCTTTGTTGTATTTGATTCCTTCAAGAATTTTTGAATCATCTACTTATGATAATATTTTTAGATGAATTGAACATTTTCATATGAAACTTAAAAAAAAAACTGAGGGGAGGGACCTAGGTGTGATCCATGTGGTACACCTGGGGTAATTACTGTTTCAGCGATTGAGAGTTATTCAAGGCGATATATTGGTATCTGTCAAAATATAAGAGTTGAGAAGCCTCAAACATTGCCATAAACCAATATTTCCAAATTCACCATCAACATCTGGAGAGATACTTGATGGAGTCCCCGGGGCGCAGTAGTGTCGCCAACCTTATATAATAAACACTAGTGATATCCCAGAGTCAAAACACAAAAATTCCTATTTGCCGACGATAGGGCAATCCTAGCCTCCCTTCGCAAAAAAAATCATGCTGTAAGATACCCCAAGATGCGGTTGATAATCTAGAAGTTAGTTTTTGTGGAAGTTCGCAGAACCCTAACATAACACAAGCCATCCCCTTGGGCAGATTCCTGAGAGCCAACTGCTGGAATTAACAGAAAACCATGACATCGAATGGGCAACAAACGTTAATTTTGGGACTTACTTTAGACCGCAGATTAACCTGGAATAACATGTCGCGGAATAAAAACAGAGTCACACACAGAATAGCACTATATCCATTTCTAAACAGGAAAGTAAACTAAAAAAAAAAACATTTTATATAAAACAGTCATCAGCCCCCGTCATTACCTATGCCTCCGCAGTCGGGGGCAAATTTAAAACTCGAACATGCTGATCGTGGTGGACTTCAATTCAAAGATTAAAGCCTCATTCGTGGGGCGCAATATTGAGTTTTTCGGTAAATTCGAACCCACGAAAACTTATTAGTTAGGAAATCTGTGAACTACACTACAGACGACCTCATAAATATAAACGGCCAAAACTATCCAGTTTAGGCCAGAACCACGAATTTGAAACTTCTAAAACGATCATTGAAGTTTATCCATAGGATAATTCTCAACATCAAAACGTTCCATTGAATTTTCAAAGGGAAAAACAAAATCATTCACGCCTAAGCTAAGTATTTTTTACATTAACTAAAAAAGAACACTGAAAGGAATTCAGATATAATACTAAGATGGAAGAGTAAAGAGGCAATGCCTTAACTCGGTAAAGCCAACGATCACAAACAAAAAAAACTTTCATTCCAAAGGAGAATCGTTATTCGGGTCTTTTTCCAAGTTTTTGGGGTGGAAAAAAAAGGGCTTAACCAAAAAACCCCCCAATAATTTTGAAAGAATCGACCAAATCACAAATTTTCCCCAATTCAATTATCTCGAATTCATAGATTTTGAAAAAATTTATAATCCCCGAACCGAAAACCCCACATACCAATTTTATTTAAATATGCCTCGTCCCTATTTGGCCCTATCTTTTTGAAATTTTTACACAAAATTCATAATTAAAAATCCCGCTCCAAATTTTTGGGGAAAAAATGGAATGAATTTACAATTTCGCCCCCAAACACCCAAATCCAAATTTTTAACGAATGGACCATAATCCAAAACTCGTCCCCCATATTACCGCCCTCCTTTTTTTTCCCCCAAAAATTTCAAATCTCCCCCCCAAAAACCACACCCCCAAATTTTAACAAAAAAGGGCCAAATTAAAATCCCGTCCGCCATCTTGGGGTCGCCATTTTTTTTTTCTCTTAAAAAAATTAAGCATTGCCACCGGGAAATTTTAAAACCCAAAATTTGAATTCCCGAAGATTCGAACTAAAATAAAAAACGAACGAACTAATAACAGGTGAAACTAAATAAAAGCTTTTAAAAAACATTAAATATCCCAAAATCAAAATTTGACAAAAGACAAGTCAAGTGAAAAAAAATTGAAAAAAGTTTGGCTGTAAATTTTCCCTCGTGTTTGTGTTGTGATAAAAAAACATTCCGCGCAATTTGATCTAATATTTTTGCAAAAAAGGGGGGAAAACCCCCCGGGTCTGTGAACGTGGTTAAATGGAAAAAAATTTTATGTAAGGCGAGAACCGGGAAAATTAAGCTTTTAACGTATCATTTTACATTTTTTTTTTTTTACCCCCCGGGCCCAATTTTTGGGATTGTAATAACTGTAGAACACCAAAAGTTTGTTGAAATCATGAGTATTTTGGGGTCTGGGTGGCTGATAATTTAATGGTCTGACAAGTGGGTTGTCTGTTTATATATATATATATATATATATATATATATATATATTTTTTAAAACAAAAAATCAAATAAAAACCAACTAACAAATATATATAAGGCCCCAAAATTTTGGGAACCCTATATTTTTTTTATTTTCTTTATTTTTTAAAAAGGTTTAATTTTTTTTAAATGGGGGTTTTTTTGTGGGGGCGGTTGCAAAAAGCAATACAAATTCTTGGTAAAAAAAATTTTGGAAAAATCGTTTCAAAAAAGGTTTAATTTTGTATTCCCGTTATAGATTCCCCCAAACCTTTTAATTACCTTAATGAGTTGATTTTCCATGGGACCTATTAAAATTTTGAAATTGTAATTGGTAAAAATAACTGGGAATTCGATTCAAACAACTTTTCTTAAATTTTTGTTTTTTCCCCCAAAATTTACTTTTTTTATAGTGAATTTAGAAAACGGCCATTACGCTTAACCAATCCCGTAATTTGGGGATTATCAAATTTATGCACCAACTTTTAAAAAGAATAAATTTTTAAAAAACAAAAATAAAAAACCCATGGGTTCCCCAATTTTCCCTTTTGGGTTTTCTGTTAAACATTCAACGGGGCAGGTCTCGAATAATTATTTCAATGAATAAACATAAACAAAACCATATTATATGAACAATTAAAAAGCGTTATGTTATAAAGGCTTGATGGCTCAGTGATTTTTGGGGGTTTTTTAAACGTAAGTCAATGTAAAAAAAAAAGTTTTTTATAATATTATACCCCGATAAAAGATTTTTTCAGTATTCAAAAACTATTTATTATTTTATTATTTGTCAAATATCCAATGTGGGGCCCCCTTAATAAAAAAAAATATGGAGCGCACTGTTAACTGACCCTACTACGAATATGGGGATCAAATTTTTTTTTTTTTTCAAATATTTATTTGAGGTTTTCATTTACCGTTTTCCCCGTGACATCTTTTATTTGCCAAATATTTTTGCGAATATTTGTTTTCAAACCCCCCCAAAACAATTTGTCTTATGCCAAAATTTGGGTATTTGTGACAAATACCCAATGGACCGTATTTTGAAATATACCAGTTTTCCCAATCACCACGTCATGGTCATATAACCCGCATAACCTCAACAGACTGTATCCCATATGATGAGAATTCATCCAATAACAAATATCAAAAGCTTTAAAGCATGCGCATTTTTTGCCTAAGGGCCCATAACAAAATGGTTTCGTTAATTTAATGTCTGAAATGACATTATTTGGCTTTGCGCTTTGCGCAAAACGTTCACGTAAATTTATTTGGGGGGGATTTTTCAGGGTGGGGGGATGACCTCTAGCAGTCTAGATAAAGGTTTGCTTTTTATATCACGTATTCATAAAAAAGGGAAATTTGGGGGACCCCCCAATCATCCCCCGCATTTCAAAAAGAAAAACAAAACTGGTCCCCTCTGGTTCCCCCTCTTGTGTGTTGTGGGTTGTTTTATGGAAGTTCAAGGTTTTTGGGGAATGGGGGTTGATTTCGTAGGTATTAGGGTTGGTGAGATATTTATAAAATGCGAGGATCCTTATTTTCTTGGTAATTCAATGTTATATTCTATAATTTTGATAGGTTGAAAAAAAAGGGAACTTTTTTTTTTTACCAATACTGATGAAATTTTGTCTAATGTAGATTAAAAAGGTCTTTCCCCAACTTGTTTTCAACAGTATCTTTTATATTCTTAATTTGGGATTAAATACGAGGTATGATATGAGTTTCAGGGACTAGCGAGCACAAAATCCTGAGTTATTGGGATATTTTGAAATTGTAGGTAAATTTTTTTTAAAGCAATATGCACTTCCCCTTTTAAAGGAAAAACTTTTTTTTTTTGGGATTTTTTTTGAATTAAAATTAAAAGTATTGGTGTTCAGAAAAAATAACCTAAAAGCATACAATGTGTATTTTTTATAGGGTTTTTGAATCTGTTTAATATTCAAATTGATCCTTTAAAAAAAGACAAGATTTTTTTCCTACATTTTTTCCCCAAGAACTTTTTGTTTAGATTATAGGGGGTTGGAAAAAAAAAAAAACCCATGTTTTCCAAAGACTTTATCGAACTGAAATGTATTGACTCTTCAAATAGAAAAGGTTTGTTTATATATAAAAAACATTCAATCATAACCCCCTAAACCAGCAGAACCATTCAGAATTTTAATTTCCAATTTTCCATAATTTGTCCTGATTTTAAAAATTACCTATAAATTTGTTCTCACCGTTAAAAAACCATGGTTCTGCTAGGTTTAATAAGGGTAACAGAACCTATCTGTCTAATTTAGGAAAAAAAACGGTTTATCTATAATTTGTCGCTAATTTAATTTCCACAATGGGAAAATTTTTTCCCCTATTTTTGGGTTTTTGTGAAAAGGATGGATATTGTTGAGTATTCATTCAATACTCTTTTACTTTATTATAGCGGGTTTTGCCACGGGGATTGTTACTTTTGGGTTTTAAGATGAAACTATAGCAATAAATCTAGAAGTAAAATATTCCCCCCTTACAGGGGGGAACCAAAAAAAAATTCGAAAAAAAGTTTTTAAATCGTCATTTCTCTATGGCCTAGTAAAAACACCTACTTAGGTAATACCTACCTATATATAGATAATTCAACTATATTTCGATATATAATTTAGCATTCACCACCTTCTTTTTTCCCTCCCTATTTTTTACAATTTTGTTAAAAAGCACATTGGGTTTAATGATGAATGCGTCCATATTTTCAATTAAAAACCGATACAAGTTCCCAAACAAAAGCCAAATGTATTAATGTTAACATTGGAAATGGACTTGGGGCCCGATCGAATGTTATAGCAATATGGCGCTCGGCGTTTTGAAAATTACATGTGTTCGACCAGCGAGCGAAAAATCGTAGGCGACAGAGCGACGAAAAATCAATTCAAACATGTTAAAACAAATTGAAGGGTCATCTAACACAAAAAAATAAAAGATATCGCTTATGATAAACGCGCCCTTTAAATTTTACGTTGTTTGATTTGTGAGCGATATTTAATGTCGCTATAACCCCCAAAAATGGCTTCATGTGCTTTTAAAAAAAAATTTTGATATCAGAAGTTCAAAGTAGGCCTGTTCTGTGGAAGACCACATAAACACTTCTAGACCCAAACAATAGAGATTTTTGTGACAAAAAACCCCAGGGAAAACCCCTGTGCCATCATACATAATACGATCCCTAGTTATATCCTGTTATGAAAACCCCGCAACTATCATTTTCATAAATGTTTTCGCTTGTAAAATTTAAATTTAAAGGGGTAATCTCGATTCTCTCGATGGATGGTTGTAGAGAATCAAATGCAAAAAAGAACCCTAGCCGACTCGGGGTCATTAGTAATGGAGAAAAAAACCGAAAAAAATCCCCAAAAAATTTATAACCCAGCGACTTTTTGTTTTAGTGCAGGTTCTCCGCGACATGGGGGGGGCTTAATATGTATTAACTCTTGGTTAATTGGGTTTTTTCATAATTGCAATTTTAATTTTTTTAAATGCACTTTACTTGGGGCAAGCCTGGGTGCTTCAATAGGTGGTCTGATTTCAATTTAAAAAAAAGGCTCTGGAAGTAGAAGTATAGTACTTTTAAAACGTTTATTCTCATTTTGCGTTAAAAAAGCTGCGAAATGAGCGAAAAAAGGGCGAGACTTTTAAAACGGCTGAGTAGTGGAGGTAAAAGCAGCAAGCGATCCACTACCCCACTCAACTGCTTTTAAAGCGCTCGCCCCTTTTCAATCATGTTTCAAGGGATTTTCACCTATTTCGCAGTTTTTATCGCAGAACCAGAATAGACGTTTTGTGGTACTATACTTTACTTTCGAAATATTTCTGGAAAATTTAAAAAAGACCACCTATGGCCAATTTGGCTTTATGTAATTTAAACAAAAAACTAATGAACCGACCCCCGGGTTTTTTTTCGCATGAAGTACATATCAATCACTACTTTTTGGGGTAACCGTTTCAACTTAAAAAACGGTTTTTATGAAAATTTTTTTAAAAAACGTTTTTCCCGGGTTTTTTTTTGTTTTTTCCATCAATAAATAAAGGGGTCGTTTAAAAAATTCTTTTTTTTGACCCCCTAATTTCCCTTTCCCTTTGGGGAGCATCGGGTTTTTTACCCATTTAAGAAAGTGAAGAGGGTTAGGTAATACCAGCAATAAAAAATCCATAGAGCAAATGGGCAACATACATTTTTTATTATCGAAATTACAAAAACTTTTTTTAACGCTTCATTATGAAAAAGAAATGACCCCCATTTCAATTCAGTTTTAATTTTGAGCCCAAAAATGAAAACTAGTATTTATGAAATGAAAATAAACTGGCAACACTGGGGAATACCATATGTTAACACAATGCTGGGGGCAGAGACGCGCTGGGACTGAATTCAATCAAACCAGTGCATGGTAAAAAAATTTTTGAAAATTTTTTGATTGCTTCAATAAAAAAAATTTTTTTGAATTTTTTTGTCGTTAAGTCTTATACAACCTCCATATTTTATTTATCGCCCAATTTCGGAAATACCCCCTATATCTTTTCCAGCAAAATTAGGAAATTTACTGTATCATGCCTATTTGTTGTTATGGAACTAATAAGTATAAACTTTCATTTGATAGCCTTTTTGGGAGATATTGATTTTTTTTAAAATACTTTTTTTTCCACAAAAAAGATAAGCAACAAATGTCTTATTGTGGTAATAAATTACGACAAATTAGGGCTATTCGTTTTTTTTTATAATTTAGATAGTGGTTCTGCCTAGCTTCATATAAACCTAGCAGAACCCCTGAATTTTTTAAAAAAAAAGAGTAACAAATGTTTCAAGGGGGGTGATTAATTAGCATTAAATTAGCGATATATTAAAGGTAGTATTAGTATTTTCCATAAGAAAAAAAGGTAAAAAGGGATGGGTTTTCCCTTGGTTTTACATAAACCTAGCAGAACCAGGTTTAAAAAAAGATGAGCGACAAAATATATAATTGTGGTAATAAATTAGGATTAAATTTTTTCAAATTATGGGATAATTAAATTAAAAATTGCAAATGGTTCTGCTTGGTTCATGGGCGTTAATCATATTGCAATTTTCTTCAAAATTGGTGGTTGGGATATTTCAGATCGAATCTGTTTCATGAAATGAAATCTTAATTTCAGTACCCCCCAAAAATATAAAAGCCTTTATTTTTTTGTTTTCAACATCAACACTATCATCCTAATCACACACGAAAAATTAATGGAAAAAATTTTCACTAAAAAGTATCAAGTTCGTTTTTTAAGAAACTCCATTTAGATTAACATGATGAACATCCCAAAAAAAAAGATGCGTTGAAAAAAAAATCCATTTCAAATAGAATGTGTCATCTTCAAATGTCCAAATAAATAATACAAATTCCAAAAAAGTTTAATTTACAGCGATTTAATGTGTAAAAAAGTTTTGGGAATGTTCTGTTGTGTTTGAAAAGGTTTTCAAGTTATTTCTTGGGCATCCCCGGGATATCCTGAAAATCGCCCCTCGGTGAACATTCCCTTTTGGGGGCATTTTATTTTATAAAAGTTATATTCATGTATAAACTGCACACACGAAGGATGTTCAATGTCTCAAAAACGTACTTTTAACATCTCTGAGATGTTTTTTTCGCCGCTGGGTGTTATATTTTAACTATTTTTTTTTAAAATAACGAATAAACATTTCATTTATTTAAAAGGTTTTAAAATGGTTTATGCTTTAATATTGGGACACATATTTCGGCTTTTAATTCATTTGAAAATATTGATTTAACCCCCCACCTTGTGCACATCCCGTGATTTTTATTTAATACACTTTTGTCACACTACATGCTTTTTTCCCACAAATTTATATTCTTCCGGAATCCCTTTAAATAAAATACAAAACCGTTTTTTGAAAAAACTTTTAAAAAACAGCGGAATAAAAAAAAAAATAATAGGGGATACGATTGATATTGGTCACAAAAACGTATTATATTTCCAAAAAAAATTCACTTCTAAAGGGAAAAGAAGATGAACTGGGAAATTTAAATGTAATCACTATTATATTTACGCAATCTTTCTAGATTATTACCGAAAAATTGGTACCTACACGTTTTTTGGGGAAAAAATGCTGAGAACAATTCATTTGGGTCCTTGGCAGCAGATACTAAGTTCCAAAAAAATCGTTTACAAAAAAATTTTGATTATATGATACCTACTCATTAATCATTTAAGTTGTTTTTTTGGGGTACTTTTTTAAAACAATTCGGTGGAGAAATTCCTTTTTTTATAGGTTCTTATATACCTCTCGTAACATTGAGAAATGGAAAATTTAAAACCTTTATTTTGGTTTTGAAAACTATATATTTACGGCCTTATTCCAGATATATTTTAAATTTTTCCCCGGGAAATTTTCCCCAAACCCCCTAAAACCTAGGTAGGGCCAACTGTCCCGTTCCATTACATTTTATGCCAAAGATTTAAAAGGTATTTAATAACTAGGTAGGTAATTGATTTTTCATTTCCCAAAAAATGTGAATCCAGATTAGGGGAAAGAGGGATGGTTAGTCTCTGTTATTTTAAATCCATTTCTACATAAAATGAACTTTTCTATAAAAAAAACATATAACGCTTCGGGTTTCTGACATGGATAATAATTTGAAATTATCCGTTAAAAACAAAAAAAATACCTATAACTCCAGGAATTGTAGGAGATTCGAGGCAAATCGTGTTTGCTTTCCCAATATCAATAAAAAAAAATAAATATTTTTTGAATAGACGCCGCCGATATTTAAAAAAAATCCATAATTAAAGTAAACCAAAAATCGTATTTAAAGTGTTTTTGTTTACAAATAAATGGGTACTTACACAAGTAACTACACAATATAATTATTTGTAATAACAAGAAAAGAAACTCACTGCTGTTGTTTATATGCAATTATAAACACCTAAACCTAAATGATTTTTTTGAAGAATGACGACCCATAAGGGAAAGCAGAATCGAGATTGTGTTGGTTATTCCCCCATAATTAGGAATAAGTCCGGGTTATATCAAGTTGTGAATAATCACTGAGCTATAGAATAAAAAAAGATGTCCTTTTTTTTACACACTGTAAGAATGTTATTTTTTTAGAACAAATGATAAATCCCAAGGAAGATGAGAGATATATTGTTTTTAAATTCATATTCTAACTTAGAAAAAAAACGACGGAATTACTAATGGATCTGTGCAGAATTGTTGTTAAAAACGCTCTAAATATATCGCTTCTTCCTTCCTCATCATCTAGAACTTTATTACGAAAACCAGTTTCATATCCCATTGAAAAAATGTAGAGTATATTTTAGTCGGGAAACGAATAAAGATAAAAAATATACCTTTTTAACCCGTAGGATCTGGGGCCCCTAATACTGATGAGACTGCTCGATAGATGGCGGATCGCATTTGACGCACCGACTCACCAATATTAACCTACATAATGCTATGAAACACCGACTCTAACCTCACCGAAGCATACTAACCTGGCGTAGGGGTTCCTGATTTAAAAAAGGCGGGGTTCCCCTGGGGCCTTTTTCCCTTTCACCTCGGTCCTTTTTACCCCCGCGATTATCCCTAATTAAGATGCCTAAAAACCCCGGCGTAATCACTGATTCGATTTTGTTTTTGAATTTTTTGGGGGCAAAAAATGAAGAACGTTAAATTCTGCTTGGGAAATTCATTAGTAGATGGCGCGGTTAAGGAATGTTTGGGGCACCAAAATGTCAAACTTCAAACCCCATGAAATTTTCTTTTTTTGTCCATATTTTCATGCAAAAAAATTTTGAATTGATCGTTCACAAAAAATTAAAATGCTACGAACAAGATCCCGCTCCCGAACAGTTGGGGGAAAAAGAGATGAAATCCTCAAACTTACTACAATGTTTTTCATCTACCTGGCGATTTTTTCAAAGTGATTTTTTCTCCTTTCCCGGGTCATGGTTTCCCCACCATTTCACCCCTCATGGATAAAATATGAAAAAATGCTGTCAAAATTTCAGCACCTATGTCCAGTGGTTTGATAAGGCGTTGATCGTATATCAGTTAATCAGTGAGTCAGTAAGTCAGGACATGTAATTATATATGTACATATTACCCAAACACGAGGTAGCTGCTGTGAACCGTTGAAGAGACCCCCTGGAAGGTCTTTCATCTCCACCATCAGATTAATTCCGGTACTCTATTTTGTTGTAGTGTCATCAGAACAACATAATATGTGCTAAGTTTCAACAGAATCGGTTCACAGGTGTAGACTCAATAAATCATCCCCTATTTTTCTACCCTAAGAAGTGTGATTTCAAATTGATATGGGATCAACTTACAAGCATACCCTTTACTATAAAAAGAATCATCTGAATCGGATATCCCCGTACAAAGTTATGCGTGGTAGAATCGGTTAGAAGTGAAAATTCAGTGGGTGAACCAACAATCATTTTAATTTTCTCTATCCTAAGAAGTGGATTGTTTTTCAAATCCACCTGGAACCAACTTCGAATCATACCATGTCCATCAAAATAAAATCATCAAATGGAACCATTTTGCAAAAGTTATGAGTGGTCATACATATAAAAAATATATACGCGTCGATTCGGGAGTACCTCCTCCTTGTTTTTCGTCAGTTAAAAATGAATCCCATAAACTAAAACAGAAAAATTCTGTAACTGAAACTTATACGTAAAAAAGGAGTAAAGAAAGAAAGAAAGTGTTTTACCATAATACATATCGATAACAATTTCGTGATATATTCTAATAGAAAATTATAAATTGAACGCAGAACAGTTTTAAGATGCTTTTGGAATATATTGGTAGGATAGTAAAAATGTCCAAGTGGGTATTACATGCGAAATTGAAAGAATTCATCGATCTCATCAAAAGTGAGTTATTGTAGTAATTGCTATTAGAAGTTTTCATGTGGAAAATTAGTCTATCGCTTGTTATGTAGGGACTGCAATTAATTGAATACTCAGAGATTGGTTAGCGTAAACGAAAAGTATTTTGGAAAATTTCCTCCGGATGAATAATCGTACAACTTTATTAAACCTGAGGTTCTCATCATAACATTCGAAATGCCGATGGCAAAAATGTAGTTTAGACTTTTGACAATTTTTTTCTGGACATAGTCGATACGTAAGATGCATTTGTCATACATAGGGTATAATTTAAGGAAATTCCAATATAGGTATTACCATAGAGTTATGAATTGTTATAACATAGAGATGACTTTAAAATTATTTGGTATTTCTCAGACTGAATCCGACAGCTTCAATGCCTACCTAACGATAACCCTCAACATGGCTTTCTAACGGTTTTTTATCCAGGATGACCCATAGGTCCTTTCCTTGATCGTTCGGATTATAGTATCTGTTATTTATATAGGGGATTTGTTGTCAAAGGAGTTGAACACTTCGATAAGATAATTTGGCAACATTTCTGTATATTGAGAACGAGCCTATTGGTTGTGAAGTATTTTGAAGAACGATTTAGATCATTCTTTAAAGGTCTTAATAGTCCACGTTGCTTTTTGATTCCTTTGGAATTTTTTAATCATCCACGTATGATAATATTTTAGATGTATTAAACATTTTTCTATGATTTAAAAAAAATACTGAGTGGTAAGGGACCTAGGTTGTCCATGTGTACACCTGAGGTAATTACTTTTCTTTCATGATTGAGAGTATTCAAGGCGATATATTGGTATTTTTTAGAAATAAAAGAGTTGAGGGAAACCTCAATACATTGCCAAATACACCAATATTTCCATGTTTCGTTACCAGAGTTGGATGATGTACACGAATGCCATTCACAATTAAACTGACATACAGAGGAACTAAGTTGATAATAACTGATGAAAACCTTCTTGAAGACAATCTTTATTTAGGCCTGTACTAAAACGTATAAAATAAGTTTGAGTCACGTGACAATGATTTGATTATTTTTTTTTAATTATTTAGTTTTGGAAAGCTTGTCAGAAAATAGGTACCAAATAATTTGATTGGGCAGTGATTGGTTGGTAAGTAAGAACTTCAAAGTATATAATTCCTACAAATATTCATAAAAGTAGGTACCAATTATTACCATTGTTCGGTAAGTAACAATTCGTTGAAGTATTAATTTCATTACACCACGCGACAAGCTTTTGAAACTAAATAATTCAACAAAAGTAATCGTATCATTGTCAGCGATGACTTGAACTTATTTTATACATTTTATCACACGGCTTAAACGAAATCTTGGCTATAAAAGGTTTTTTATTGAATATTTAATTTTTGCTTTTAGTTAATTCGCCTTGATCTGTTCATTTCTAATAGAGCATCATTATCAAGGTCTCTTCCTGTGAGTTTTGAGCTGGAAGAAATCATTATCTCTGACAACAAAACTCCCACACATCAATTTTGAATAGAATCTGACCATAATCACGAATCTCTTTCACCATTCTGAAGTTGCCATCTTGAATTAATGGATTTCGACAAAAAATTCATAATCTCCGAACCTGAAACGTCCACATACCAATTTTGATTGAAATATGATCCTAATCAGAAAACTTTGTCCTCTATCTTGGGGCCGCTATCTTGAGTTTATGAGTTATGACAAAAATTCATAATATCCGACCCCAAAAATCCTAGCATACCAATTTTTGAATCGAATCGGGCCATAATCACAAACTCGTCCTTCATCTTGGGGCCGCCATCTTGAATTTATGAATTTCGACAAAATTTTATAATATCCGACCCTCGAGAACCCCACATACCAATTTTTGAATCGAATCGACCATAATCACAAAACTCGTCCGCCATATGGAGCCGCCATCTCATGAATTTTGACAAACATTTTATAATCTCCGACCCAAATACCCCACATCCCAATTTTGAATCAAATATGACCATAATTACAAATCTCGTCCGCTATCTTGAAGTCGCCATTTGTTTTTTTTCTAACAAAATTCCATAATGCATTGCCCCGAATTATGAACATCTGCTAGGTCGGTCAAAATTCACCTGCGAGATTTGAACCAAACTAACAAACGAACGAACAAACCCTAACAAATTGAAACTGAATAAAAGCTTGTAAAAATCATTAAATATCCTAAAATGAAAAATTATTTTTCTGGCGACTGAATTAGACAGAAGTCAAGTAAAACAAAATTGAATTAAAATGTTTGCTAGTTAATTTTCCTCGCGTGTTTGTGTTGTGAAAATAGAACATTCTCAGCGCAATTTGATCATAATATATTCGAAAAGAGCGGCAACACTGCCGGGTCTGTGAACGTGGATTAAATGTCAAAATATTGTATGTAAGGGTCTTGAGAACGCGGTAAAATATAATGGGCTTGTGAACGTGACATAAACTATACAATTAAATTTTTTTTAATTTTTTTCCCCCTCTCAGTTCCAGTTATTTTGGAGATTGTAATAAATGTAGAACACCAAAATGTTTGTTGAAATCATGATATTTCTAGTGGTTCTGTGGTGGTCTGATAATTGTAATGGTCTGACTACGTGGGTTAAATCTGTATATATATATATATATATATTTATATATATATGTATATATATATATATCTATATTTATTTTTTTATTTATATTTATTTTCATATAATATGTATATATATATATATATTTATATTTCCAACATACAAAACGAGGTCCATTTGTGCGAAATCTGCGGAAGTTGTGAGGCCCTATGTCAGAGTGAGGTCCGTATACGGTCCTCAAAACGTTATCTCATCAACCATTGCATCCTAGTTTTTTCAGTCAATTGAATTCATCCAGCGTTTGACGTGAGTCACTCTAAAGTTTTATTCATCATTCTAGTTTACAAATTTCTCATAAATTAATTGAGATTCCAGGAGAAATATGTGGACCTCACTTTGGTATCAGAATGGTTGAAACGTATACTTTAGTTGGCGGCTTCGCATGTTAAGGCGCTGCTGCAGAGTATATTCTCTATACGTGTATATTTTCACTCTGTACGCATTGATATGGAGGTAAGAAGTGAGGACCGAAGAAGTGGCAACATAGCGGGATATGCAACTTGCAGACATTGGCAATCATATTAGTAGTGGAGTAAAAATAGCTTAAAATTATGCATTTTTCGGAATCTGAGCACTGCATGGTTTTCTAACCTTCTATATTTCTTAGGAATGACTTAAAATTATATTATTTGTGCGCTAATTGTTAATTAATTTTTAAACAATGAAAAACCATTTTTGGGCAAGTCTGAAATCAATGAATATGGAAGTAATTTGACCCAAATTGATGCTATAGTGGTTTTGAGGTCGCTGAACAAGAATATGATATTGAAAGAACGATAGGGGTGAACAGTCGTGAAGGTTAATTTCATGAATGATAAATTATATTTTTTTTTATTTATGTGTACATCTCGGAGAATACTTTTGGGTAAAAAGTTGTGGAAGTAATAAAGCTCTATCAAACGACTTATAGTTTGCCGATATGAGGTATGGAAATGGAATATTGCGATTTTTTTCGAAAATCTTAACAGCTGCCATTTTGGAACTACTGACCATTTTCGAAATTAGCCGAGGTATTGATGGAAGTATTTTCGTTGCATTCGGTTGGAAAATGTGGTCCACTTAACAAGTTTCGTTATATCCTCATATATAAGTTTTAACATCACATTTTAAACTAGAGTTTTTGGTCTTTGAAGCATGGCCTGAAAATTCAAATTTGTCAATTTTTTCAATTATTCAATATTTTGAGCTCTGCATTTTTCGAAATAAAATTTTTTTTTTCTTTGATTGACCTTTTTTATTTGTCATTTTGAAAGTAATATGTGAAAATTTCAGATGTATATCTTGAAATGAAAAAAATCCTCTTTGACGTAATTTCATATACGTACTATTCCTATACATATTTTTTTTTCGCGTTTGAAAACATCACTCCTCGTTAGCTACATTTTTCTGCTTTCAGATGGATTTTTGTTAGTTTAATTTGATCAATTAGTTCAGAAATTTAGTGTAAAGCGCTCGTGGCTGCATGCTCCTCAGCGCTGCACTTGAAGAGTCGCCGCCTCACATTTTCGCACGTTACCAAAAACAAAATCCGCAGCTTCAATTTTATTTTAAAAAAAATTTTATATACCTTTTGATGTAAAATTTTCCATTTTGCGAGTGGCACCATTGGTTATAATTTTTTTAAATATTCAATATATAATGTAATTTTGGAACTTATTGATCAAATAGTCAATTAAGAATAAATTTTACTGTTGGTAACTTTTATATGTTGTTCCCAACATTTCACCAATGTACAATAAAAGTTACCACCATACCCCAATTTTCTGAAGATAAAATTTAATATTACTCCACTAGTGTACGTAGAGCGTCAGTGAACTGAACCAAACTTACCGATCAACTGTTCTCCCGTGTTCTATCTCTCTAACATTCAAATATGATATTTTCGATCCAATATAAAGTATATCGAGAGATATCAAAACATAACAAGGATTTTAAGCAGGAACTCATTCATAAAATGCACATTTCGTCAATTTATTAAAAAACGTAAAATTTTCTTATTTGATAAAATTTACACTTATATTAACAAAGAAAAAAAATTGTTTGAGGTCATAATATGAATATTTGTTGATTGGGTGAGCTGATTTTTTCTTCTATATAAACGTTATCAAAGTTTATTTAACAAAAAATTGCACGGATTTTGGAGCAACATTTGTTTATTTTTTGTCTTTGGCGATATTTTATTGATATTTTTTTTATAAAAACAACCTGTACAGATTACAGGATTCGGAAAGTACGATTACGATTGAAAAATCCTGATATCACATTTTGAACTGGAGTTTTTGTTTTTTGAAGCATGGCCAACAAATTCAAATTTGTTATTTTGACCACTCTATTTTTTTAAATAAAATTTTAAGATTTTTTTCCATTTGCACACCTTCTTAAGTGTCATTTTGAGAGTAAACTGTATGAATTCCAGACGATTATTTTGGAAATTTAAAGAATGTCAGAGAATGTCAGATCTTTGAATTGATTTTTTAGAAAATTCTACACTGACGTAACCTTATATATGTACTATTCCTATTAAATTTTTTTTCAAATTCGAAAACAAGACAACTCGTTAGCCACTTCTTTCTTTTTTCATTCAAATTTTTTATAGCTCAATTTGATCCATTAGATCAAAAGTTATAACAAAGCGCGCTCGTGGCTACGTGCTCCTCGAAAGATGCACTTCAGTGTCGCCGCCTCACATTTTCGTACGTTAGAAAAAACAATATGCAGCTTACAGTTTTCATTTTGAAGAAAAATTTTATTTACCTTTTCTATGTAAAATCTTCCATTCTTTCGAACGGCGTTATCAGTAAAAGAATATTTTTTTTCGAGATATTCATAAAAATTTCCATAAACAATGTAATTCCTTATTTGTTACATAATAAATTTAGCATCTTCACTATAGGTGATTCTAATCTTTCAATCAAATTTCAATATATTTTTATTTCAGTGTTATTTGAAAGGCTGATTATATTTTCAATTTCCATCGGAATATTGTTGAGAAATAAAAAGTTATAAATAATGTATTTCAGAAAAAATCTCTTTATAGTTCATGTATTCGAAAAAGAAAAAAATGACTCATTTCTGTTTTTCACATCAGTTTGGCTATTTTATATCAAACCACCAATATATCAAAAAGAGAAAATTACTATTTTTAATGATCGAGTATGTCATTGATACAACATTATTATAAACTGACAGACGTTTAAAAATGATTTTGTTAATGTACATCAAGAAAATGATAATGTGGTAATGATTTCGTCGATGATTTTCAATGACTGTATATATTGTATTCTCACGTCCAGCAGTTCTTTTGTTGTTATAGTTTTCACGAGCAGTCAAACAAATGAAAAGCACATTTCTCTCATTACAGTTTTGATGCCAACGTTTCACCGAGGGATCTCGTTGGCATTAAAACTGTAATGAGAAAGTAGTGTTTTTCATTTGTTCGACTGCTATTGAAAACTATAACATTTTCAAGGAAAATAATAATTGCTTCTGTATACAATAGTTTAATAAAATTACCTTTTTGAAATAAACACAAAATATTCACCAGTTACACTGTGGATTACGCCTAGATATTTCATTTTCTAGCATGGTTATTAACAACGAATATTTTGATTTTCTCCCAACTTTTGTTATTGAAGACACCTGGGTTTTTCTTTGTCATTGTAAACATTCACTTTTTTTTAAGGATTTTTTTTCTTCGAATGGTCTTAAAAAAAACAAGTGTCATTTTTTTCTGCTCTTCTGTCCAACGTTTCAATATTCTTCTAGATTTTTTTGGACGGTAGCTGCTTTTTCCTTTAGCAGAAAATATATATAGAATATCACCAAAACATGTTCTGAAATATAAATTAATTTTTTTCAAATTTGGATACGTTGATGTATAAGTTATATGTTACATTTTAATTTATCATCTACTGAAATGGAATGGTTTTTATATACATCAGTCCGATCAAAATTGAAAAACATTATGTTAGTGTATTCACGCACCTAACTGAATAAAAATAAAGATATTATTTTTCAGTGTTTTTGTGGATGTGGCTAACTTCACACTCGTGTGAGCTCCGAGAGCTGAACAACATATAAAAATGAATACATTTTTTTTAAACAAGCTTGCATACATTAAAGAGAAAAAATACCTTGCCGCGCAAGAATACCTATTTTACATTCGCGGCAAGATTTTGAATCTGTTTCTCACAGAATAACCTAGGTCGAACAATTGAAGAAATTAGTTTTTTCTTTTTAGTGCATTTGTATAAAAGCTTGTCTTAAATTTTGTTTAATCTTTCATCTTATTGAATACTGACAAAAACTGATAACCTCCGACCCCAAAAACCCCCACATATAAATTTTCATTGGAATCGGGCTACAACCACAAATTCGCGCCACATTAGAGCCGCCATCTTGAATTTATTAATTCTGACAAAAAATTCCTGATCTCTGTCCCCGAAAACCCCAACATACCAAATTTGAATAGAATCGACCCATAATCACAAAACTCGTCCGCCATATTGAAGCCGCCATTTTTTGTCTATAAAATTCCGTAATGTATTTTCACTGGAATTATGAACACCTGCCAAATTTCACGTTTATCGGACAACTAGAAATGGGTCAAATTTAACAAGATTTTATTACAAACCCACAGACAACGGACCAGGTGAAACTAAATAAAAGCTTGTGAATAAAAAATTTGTTGAGAGATAAGTGCCATGTGAAGTGGAATGAATAGAAAAATCGAATTTAAACGGTTTTCTTCACATAAAGGATTCAATATAAAATTGTACCAGAGAAAGGTAGATCTCAGGTGAAAAACAACTACTTTCCTGGCAAATACCACGCAGAACGTTGAATGATATTCACCTGAAAATCCATGCATACTTCCATATAATATCAATGGACATTGAATGCAAATGTTTCTTTCTGATAAGCTCGATTATATTTAATTTATGTCGTGTTCACCTAACAATCCGCATACCGGTTTCAGGCTTCTTGGCCCTCATCAGTACGGAGTAGTCAACCAGCCAAAGGTCCAAAAGAACTCTGGCTGAAGTGAGACACAACGTAAACAAACCATCATCGATCTTGTAACACCTATAGGTACGCCGGAAAAGATAAACTTTAACTGGCGGTACCTAGTGACAGAAAGAAACACTCCGAAAATCTCCCACCTCGATAGGTTTCTAAATGAAAGATTCCTTCTCAGTAGGAGTGACAAGCCCGTCTAGCATATAGTGAGAGATAAGTGCCATGTGAAGTGGAATGAATAGAAAAATTTAAAGATTCCTTCTCAGTAGGATTCAATATAAAATTGAACCAGAGAAAGGTAGATCTCAGGTGAAAAACAACTACTTTCCTGGCAAATACCACGCAGAACGTTGAATGATATTCACCTGAAAATCCATGCATACTTCCATATAATATCAATGGACATTGAATGCAAATGTTTCTTTCTGATAAGCTCGATTATGTTTAATTCATGTCGTGTTCACCTAACAATCCGCATACCGGTTTCAGGCTTCTTGGCCCTCATCAGTACGGAGTAGTCAACCAGCCAAAGGTCCAAAAGAACTCTGGCTGAACTCAGGTGAATATCATTCAACGTTCTGCGTGGTATTTGCCAGGAAAGTAGTTCTTTTTCACCTGAGATCTACCTTTCTCTGGTTCAATTTTATATTGAATCCTTTATGTGAAGAAAACCGTTTAAATTCGATTTTTCTAAAAAATTTGTTTTGTCTAATGAATTCCTTAAAAAAATTTACTGTGAGAAAATATAAGATTTGTTTTTGTGAATAACAATACGTAAAAATCAGGGTGGAGCAATAAATACAGCAAATCGAAATAGTCAGAGTAGTGAATATGGAACTTTATGTGAGAACATTTTCTCAATGAAATGAAATTGTGACTACTAGTATGAGTGGCTCTAGTTTGCTATACGTATTATCTACTTTCATTGCATCGATAAGGAGGAAGCAAACTGTGGTCGAACATATATAATAAATTATAAAAGTCGAGCATTCATGCCAAGAATGATATTAGTTATTCTTTTCTCATCTCAGAAAATAACAGATTCAGATTCAGCACATACTAAGTAGGCATTCGTGGCAAGGGCTAAAATATTATATTTACCAAAATGAAAACAGAATAACTCAGTAGCACATTTCAAATGTTTTTAGGTAGATCCGAGTAAAAGCTTGGTTTCAAGGAATTTTCCTTCAGTAATGATTTCTAATATATCATTTTTTTATTTTCAATGGCATTCATAATTCTCGACTTTGAAAATCCCTGAAAATAAACTCAAAATGGAAGTGGACCATCGAAAATAGTATTCTTCGAGTATTTTCCCTTCTTGACCTGGAATTTCACACCATCTTGAATTGCTCGAATTTGGAATGAAATGATGATGATGATATCCGTTCGCAGAATCCTCAAGATTACAATTTCGAACATATTCGGACCAATTTTTTTTTTTTTTTAGTCACTTTGAGTTTTTGAATTTTTATATGATATTCGACCCTATACATTTGTTTTGGGAAGATTATAAGTAAAACTCTACAATTTCGAAATCGAAACATTGGAAAAAAATAAAATACTCATGTCATAAACACGTGCCCAATTTCGATTGGGTATTTAGATGTTGATCACTCAGATAGTTTCGATATGAAAAACACAAATTATCCAATGATTTATTACTCACTTTTTAGCAAGATTTCGATACTCGTTTATTCAACCCTTCGAAACTCTCCCATTTTGGAATATTCAGGTGTCTCATCGTTATTTCATCTTTTGCATTCAGAGCTCTGAATAAAATTTTAGTTTTACGATCCATCCTGTGAATATCCCGAAACATAACTATTTTCCATGTGGAACATATTAATTATTATTATTTGTATACTTTACCTTCTATGTGATTTTCTGAAACTATAAACGGGACACTAAATTATTCATACTACACTACAATGCAGTATGCACCACCGAATAAGACTTGATTCGTTTGTACTGCCAACCACGCGATGTTCCACGAAGGAGCGAATCACATGACAGATAAAATCTGTACAATCTGGCAACATTGAGTGGTCCTCACTTCATATGGTCCATATTTATATACGCGTTGAACGGATCTCAGTGTGGTAGAAGCAAGCGAAATAATAAACGGACCTCACTTTGATATCACAAAATTAGGTCCTCAGTTTGTTCGAATATACGCATAAAAATTTAATCCGAAATCGTCCATATTTTGAGTGTATATTCGGGACCGCCTACTCAACCTGGTTTGAAAAAGGACAGAAAAGGCTATGGCAAGTGTCTGGCATAGCTACTTCTGGTGGTCCTCACAACGTAAATTCTGTGGTGTGTCCTCACTTTGATAGCTGGCCGTATATATATATATATATATTATAATTTAAGTTGTAGATATTAGAATTATTTAAAATGTATCTTGATTATGACAATAAATATTTTTGCTGTTTGATTTGATTTGAACCTCTACTAAGAGCCTAGCCAATATTTCTCTTGTTAGCCAAATTTTTCTTATATTTCAAAATTTTTCAATTTTTGGGCAACTTTCCGGTTTTTTTTCGTTAAAACAATCCCCGGGCTATAACGAATATTTAAAAAATTGTCAAATCGTTCCAGCTCTTCTACATATGTAGAAAATGTCCGAATTTTTGAAAGGAGAACTATCTCTAAAATTACCAAGTGATTGGTGGAATGAGTAAATTATCTATCAGAAAACAAATGCTGTCCTGGCTAATACCTCGAATTAAATCTGTTGACTAATCGTGCGAAGCCTCTGAATACGAGGTTACTCACAGATATTTGCTACTAATTACTCAATACAATTCGAGGTGACGACCTGTATAATGGTTCCGGGTTTGTTGCCCCTCACCTGTACAGGCTAGGTCAGGCAGAATTGAGTGCCTGCAAACCGAATGTACCAATTAATCTTTCTCTTCCTGCAATCTCTGATTCCACTTTTATATATTTACTTTTGTTTTCTGGCAAAATATTATTTTCACTACTCCCAACTCTCGAACTGTTACATATACGAATTTGAATTTTTTGCATTTTCATTATTCGTAGTATACAGTGCTGGCAATCTAACTGAGGATTGGAAATTAGTGCTACCAAGAGCCCCAAGAAGAAGCAGTAGCAGGAGAGCCGAACGCTGTGGGAGATTGTTAATTTCAGTCTTGAATTTCGAATTGAGAGATTTTTCTCAAAATTGAAGAGCCCACGACAAAAATTAGGTTATTTTTTGTGAATATCTGAAAGAAAACAACTAATTGTTCTGGCTAATTTTCTGGCCAAAGCCACGCTGGACTCAATAATGCCAGTAATGGATGCACTAGTCCTGTGCGAAATATATATATATATATATATATATGTATCTAAATATATAAAAGAATATCTGACTGACTGAGGTATCAACGCTCAGCCCAAGCTATTGGGGCTAGGACCGTGAAAATTTACATGTGGGTTTCTTTGACACTGTAGGTGAGCACTAATGAAGGTTTTTTGGAAAAAGGTGAAAAGGATGATGAAATTTGTATGAAAATCCGTCATTTTTGAATCAATAAATCTGACAAACTGTCAAATTAATGTTCGATCTAGATGGAATCACATAAATAGACCAGGAAAAATACAAATTCTTTGCGGGCGAAGTCACGGGCACCAGCTATCAATATTCGAAACTAGATAGAATCACATAAAGAAATCCAGTAAAAATACAAATTCTACCCAGACGAAGTCGCAGGCACCAGCTATTTGTATATTATATGATGATTGAAATTATAATTTCATATTTATCTTTCATCTACTCTCAATAGTTACTCAACCATGAATTAATGACCATTATTTCACTGAAATAATTTCAGCTGATTTTCTTTCAGATCTCTTGTGCCAATGTCCATTTTGAGACAGCCATATTGTATTTTTATTATGAGCATATAATTGACTTGTTAGTAATATTCTGAATACCTATATTCATTTGATTATACTCCACTATCTATTTGATTCGATCCTAAGATTGCATGCTTCAGTAAGTTATAAGTTTTTTCCAATTGATAATTTTTTTTCTAGGTCGTATTTTTCGCTTTTATTACCATCGGATTGGCGGCTCAACTCACTGGCAGAGAACCCATCCCAATCATAAGTCAAAATAGAGAAGTGAACATTGACGGTTCCTACAAATCATCATACGAAACTGGCAATGGAATTTTCGCCCAAGAAGAGGGAGTTTTGAAGAATGCTGGCATCAAAGACGCAGAAACGGAGAATGTTCAAGGTGGATTTAGATACACAGCTCCCGATGGTAGTCCCATCCAGGTAACTTATATTGCAGATGAGAATGGATTCCGTGCACAAGGTGATCATCTTCCTATTCCTCCAGTAGATCAAAATACACCTCCACCAATTCCATTAGCCATTCTAAAGTCTCTGGAATATAACGCGGCACATCCAGAAGAAGAAGAAGATAGATCAACTCCTCTAGGAAGACGTTTTTGAACTGATTCCAATTCTGCCCAAATTGTTACAATTTGAAATCTTGTGCTATGTACAATATTAAATAAAGAATACATTTTCCCTATCTAGCAAGACTATCACTGTAATTGTGGATGATTATTTGTTATATTTGGTCCGTTGAAATTTTTCAACTCGCATTTCAACCAGCATTTTCCTGTTGGGACTCAAATTTAAAAAAATCTTTTAAAATTTTGTGATTCGTATTTTGAACAGCATTTTCTTGCCGACTCAAATTCGAAAGAAAAAATGATAAAAAAAACTCTAGCAAAAGCATCCGCATCAGACACACTGATATAATTTTCCAATTGATTTGAGGTAGAAATCTGCCTGTTTTCATATAAAATATTTGTTTTTCTAACTTCTACAAATAGAAAAAACTGCAATCTTTTAGCAGGATGAAATCATATTGGAAGGTCTTCAAAACAAACTCCACATTGATATCACCACTCTTGCAAAAACTATCGATAATATTGAACTTTTCAAAATCTTGTCAAATCTAAACATCATGCATAACTCTGCTTAAAACTATAAGAATATACGCGTCGTATAGAGAACCTCGTCCTTTTTGGTTTCGTCGGTTAAAAACTGACATTTGCCACTTCAAGAAATTGCGAAACAAAACTCATTCTTAGAAAAGAGTAATTTTCCATTTTTATGTTAGCTCTCGAAGCATTCTCGAATCTAAGCCACTGATAACCACGATAACCATCCATATAACTTTCATTAGTCCACGAGGCCCATTCTTAAAAAGGTACTTCGAGTTATTTCGGAATGTTTTTACAAAACCATTATGCCACAAGCTGAGGCACCACGATCGAATTTTCTTTGGATATTTCAGTTGACATTCGATTCGATGGAAAACCAATATTCAACCATACTACGACGGCAATCTTATCGTCATTTCAACAGAAACGAATAACATAATTACCCAAAAACAGATAACATTGAGAATGATTCTTATTGGTAGAAGGAGCCTTTGTTTGTTGTCCAAATATAGTTCACCTCAACAAACTGGACCCTTGAGCAAAGAGACATAAACAACCTATTGATTTTTGGTATGGTATTCCTTCCATTTCTTTTTGCTCCTCTCCATATTCTGGACACAAAGGTATGACACATGGATTGCAATACGCCATCTCAAAACGTTACCAGCATTTCACTAATACAGTATTGCGGATTTATCCATATTTTCCGACATTTTTGTCTCTTGTTATTAGAAAACAGAGGAACAAACTTGCATAGCCAGTGTCTTCCATGTAGAAGTTTCTTAACAAATTTATTTTCAGTTTTTTCTATTCAAATTTGTCAAATTTGGTGGAAACAAAAAATAATCAACATATGTTCACATTTGCATGTTGATAGTAGAGGTAACGCAAATATCCTTCAAAGCTTGTTCCAACTTCATTCATGCCGCAGGGAAAAATACTCAATTCTTGAGTGATACAAAAACTATAGAATAGGTGTCATCTTTCCATAGGTAAAGTCATATTCTGAGGGCCCTGTACTTCCTGGTGAGATAATGCAACCTCTGTTCCCCTATGAATGTGTACCCGAACCCACCCCGCTCATGTATGATTAATAAAATTTCTAATTGACATTAATTTTTGTTTCAACCTTCTTTTCATTCATAATTTGATAGTCTAGACAGTCAGCTCCACTTCTCAGGTAGCGGGATCTGCAATCCATCTGCTCTTGGTAGACAGCTTGGTTTTTTTTCGGCGCACAGCCTAATATACTTTTGTTTTCCGGTACACGGTTTTATATGGATAGACCCTTGAAAGGATAGACCCTCAATTTTCCCACGTTGAGTATATATATATTTTTTTTGTGTTCTTTAGGATACGAAGTTCTATTCAACTGAAGAGAAATAGAAGACGAAAAGTTAATAAATACATATATTCAAGCCGATAGTTACAATCTCAACTTCTCTGAAAACAAATCCAACGATTGAAATCTCCACATTTTACACAAGACAATAATGGAAATTATGAAAGTTCAGCTTATTATGGAATCTTCTCTGGTTTCAAATCTAATTTGATACAACTATGTGAATTGTTTCTGAAGAGAGGAAATTTCTACCATATAAACAAGTGACAGGAATATATCTGTATTTCCAAAATTGTTCAATCCCCAGAATAAATTGCCGGTATATTTTGCGGGTATATTTATAGATCTGTCATCGCCAATTGAGAGAATGGAGACACCTAACATTTCCAGCACCAAACCAAGGAGTTGCTAGGCTCAATTTCACCTAGTGGCCGGTCGGATATTGTTTTGTATGCACACATACTAGACAACCCGTTACCATCCTCGGCCACTCTTTACAGTATATATAGTATAGTAGTCTCGTGACTGGACTAGTTGAAAATAACTATGAATTTGAAATAAACTTAGTAGAAAGGATATTCCTTGAGGTTGCAGTCAAATTTAATGGCCAGTGAAAAAAGAAAAACTCTTTTTTTTTTTGTCAAGCTTTCGAAAATGTTTATTTTTATTATCAAGACAGCTGTGAACAATTTGTGTTTTCATTTTTTCACAGCTGTCTTGATAATAAAAATAAACATTTTCGAAAGCTTGACAAAATAAGAAGGAGTTTTTCTTTTTTTACTTGCCATTAAATTTGACTGCAACCTCAAGGAATATCCTTTCTACTAAGTTTATTTCAAATTCATAGTTATTTTATATATATATATATATATATATATATAAAATATTTTCAGCGCTGCGACGTTGTCGATTATATTGAAAAGTAGCAACAACTTTGATATTTTGAATAGGACACCCTATATTATTGCATTTCTCGCTCTGCTATTGCTTTTAGATTCTTTTTGTATGATATTTCCCTATACCTTTCTGCAGTGGTTTTCGAAAAATTCATTGATTTCCTTATTTTTTGTGCGAAACATAGCTTTAATCAAATGTTTATTACTGCGGTATTTGGATTCGAAGACAACTGAAATTTTGGATGTAGTTTGACAATGTCCTGTGTATTATTTGTGTCTAAGGAAATTATTTCTCCATTATACAGGGTCGTTCAAAATTCGTGATTTCACCGATACATACAAAAGTGGTGAAAAGGGCATTTTTTCAAATGGAACATCCTGTATATTATCGAAAATCCTGAAAGTCAATTGAAGTTCCTTTCAAATGATGTTTCATGTTCCTTCACCTGAATAGGTAAGTTTCCGAAATAAAAGCAAGTTTCTATAAAAATTGAATTATTTTGCCATATTTTGTATGAGGTAGGTAGGTACCATATGAAAATTGGATTATTTTGCCATATTTTGTATTAGGTAGTTATGAAATGTCATCAATAATAAAACGTCTGCGCGTTCATTAACGTAAATTTGATTAGAAAAGAATCAAAATGGAAATTGTTTATTCTTCATGGTCAATGTGATCAAATTATAGCAAGAACATGCAAAATGTTCTGTAGTATATTGAAATGTGTGACTATTAGGATGACGAACTGATTGTACAAAGAATGAATAATATACAGGGTATAATAAACTCGATGGCCTATTAGACGTTTTTGGAGATCTGGGACATGAATACTTGGAATCTTGTATTCCACGATAAGTGATTGCGATCTACCTCTTGAGAATATGTTCACGGTTGCAGTATTGCCACATCTGCTCGTAACTAATATCGACTTTTTAATTTCAAATGGGGAACACCCAGTATTTCATTCCGTATTTGAATTCTACTGATAAATACAAATAACTTTTACTGAACATGTCGTATACCTATCTCTACCTTTTATCGAATAATGATTATTTTGTAATTGTTTTGCTACCAAGATGGGACCAACTTCAATTCAAATATCTTTTTTTTACTTGAGTTTTTTTGGGTTTGTAACCTTCCACAACCTAAAAAATAATAGAATCAATATAGAAAATCTATACAAGTTTGCCCTTCTACACTTGTATAGATTTTCTATATTAATTCTGTTATTTTTTAGGTTGTAGAAGGTTACAAACCCAAAAAACTCGAGTAAAAAATTGATTTTCCCCCATAAAAAATGACGTTCAAGCAATATCAAATACCTTTTTATCTGTTGCCCACACAGGACTCAATCTCAACTTCCATCCAGAGAATATTGATTTATTTCAGTATTATCGAATGATTTGACCATATTTCATACAAGGTGTCTGAAAAACACGTTTTTGTAGGCGATAAGGAAAAACGGCCATGAATCATTTATTTACCTGTGCCTGTTG
>JAFIRS010006265.1:0-40393 GCA_018342105.1 Gonioctena quinquepunctata | reverse complement strand
AAATTTAAAAAAAAAATATAGGGTTTTGAAAAGATAATAATCAGAGAAAGTTACTTTCCCAAAAATGAAAAAGGGCGTCTTTCAGTGAGCACGACTCTCTTAGATGGAGATAAAGTGAAATAATTCCTTTTATTGAAGAATTTCCAGAGATAAACCAAGAGGGGACCATACTTTTCAGTGGGCAAAACTCTCTTTGGATAAAAGATAATGTTAAATAATTCTTTAATTGAAGAATTTTTAAAGATAACTGAAGAGGGAGACCTCACGTTTTTCAGTGGGCACAACTCTCTTAGATAAGAATAATTTTGAAATGGGGCGGCAATTCCCTTTTCAAATCGATAAACAGGTAATTCTCAAAATTAGAATGAATCTCCCTCCCTTGGCGACAAGGTTAACTGGAGTGAATTGACTCTGCAACGATCAAAATCAAATAAGCTACACTGGGAATTGAATGGAGTAATAGATAAAATAAATTTATTAAACGGAAATCAACTTTACGCTTGGGAAAATTATATTGAATCAATCGGGGTGTTCTGAGACTGTTGGGCAGAGAACAACTCTCTCCATAAGCAATTTTTCTCAAGAGAAAAGAAAATTACTCTCATAAACATATAGTTAGGGAAAGAAAATGCTTACCAGAGACCCGTCCATTAGGTCACTCAAACTGTGTCCCAGAAATCAAATACGCCCTTTGCTTCAATTGAATCCTTGGAACAAACCGGTGGTCGTGAGGTATAGCTCTAGTCCCTTCGAGATTCCAAATTCTTGGTACCTAAAAGGCAAAAGCGTGAACTGTTTTCCCAAATTAAAAAAAAATCAGTTCCCAATATTGGAACAGATGTTACGTTAGCCACTATGTAATATGAATGATTTGTCAAAATGGCCGAAATATCTATATTTAACCTTCAAAATTACCATGCGGTATATCCAAGAATTCTAATATTCAAGCCTAAGGAAAAAAAGAAAATGCTAATCAGCAACATTAATTGAAAGATAAAGAGAATAATATTATCCATTAAACCCAGCAGTGAACTTATTCAACTTATAGATCGTACGTACCAAAATCAATTTACTCAGTCCATCTGCCTATCTCGACGTTCAAATCAAGAAAAAGATCGATTATTCCTTCGGTTCGAACAAATCACCAATTCTACCTGGGTTTTTTTAAACTGTTCTTGGTTTTTCTCTATTGAAAAACACTTGGAAAAAACACAGCTTGATGACATGAATACAACTGTCACGATACCATTTTCACGAGACGACAACAAAGGCGCTGTCCCATAGTTCACGATCGGCCGTGACTAATGACCCGTTCCACCGTAACATAACCGGAATAGTTATGAGAAATTGGTTATGTGTAAGGACGTAACGAAAAATTCGTTACAAGTATAGCATCTACCAATGCGAAATTCTTTCATTTTTTATTTCACTACCCATTCATATCCATTTCTTCTTTATAAATACAAAATTTCGGCGTGTTTCATACCCAACTTGCATGGGAACAGTGAAATTTTGTCTGAGTGAATTTTAAGCTTGGCGCGTTTATTGAACTTAAAGTGGAAAGGGAATCAGTTCAGGTCTGTACCACTGTAGCACTGTACCACGTGTAAAACATTTGGGTTTCAGTGTTCTGTTGTTTGACAGCGGTGGTTTAAAGAAGATAAACTATAGAGTACTTGCATGCATATCATATCAATATTACATTTTATATGATTTATTTATCTATAATAGACATTATCCTGAAAAATACGATAATTTCGATCCGTGTACGATAATTTTACGCCCCTGGGTACGATAGTCAGTCCACTTCAAGTTGCTAACGCTGGATCGGAGGTACTTTCCTCGTTCAGTCAGTCATGAGGAGTCTTTGACGAAAGTTCCATCAGATCACTTGGCTTCGATTTTTACTCTGCATCTGCCTCTACCGAATTATATTTCCAAGTGGGAATGTTGATCAAAAAAATCGTTCTTGACACAACAAATAAGAGGATTCACAGCTACGACTACTAGGAACGGCGAGGGGATTAGCGAAGAGATAGTCACCGAATATAATCGACGGCACCCAGTCGAGGTTCGGCGCATCACCAGGAGATCGGTACTTTGCGGTTGTGTACCGACTAGCGGTCGAGCGAGCACCGTTTCACCTGCGAATACATGACCGGACTAAGGAATAGGCCTGATTTTATTTTTGTTGCCATTTTCGACTACGATTGGAGTCTTAATTCCAAGGAGTCGCCTGAGGCATCGTATCCTCGAGGATTGGTTTGGCATATTCAATGTACTAATCATACTTTCCTTTTCGGGGTGTTAATTAGGTTTCTATGCAATTTTACAGATCTATTAACCGCAGCAAGGCATAGATAAATTTGCGGCTTAGGAACTGACTGGGGTAGGTGTGCTCAGCTGCCAGCACTCAGAATAAGTTTATAGAGCCTAATTAGCCTGCCTTTCAAGATCTTCTGTGAAGGGCGTTAAAACCGAGCGACCCGACACTCGCAAGAGGACACCTTGGGGCCATAATTCTTTCACCCACCTCTCCTGCGGCCGCTCCCTCACTCGGAGGCGGGCCATCGATTAGGCAACCTTCTCTTTATTTTCATTTTGCGAACAGAGGTTGAATTTAGAGTTCCTAAAGTTAGATCGGTCTACGTTCTTCTACGCCTCTGTTCGATTTATACATAACCGTGAAACCTTTCCTAGTCATTCCAAGACTTGTAATTTTTTAATCGTTTCAGTATGGACGGCCTCCATCTGCGGACCTGTTCAACGAGAAAAGAAAGAAATACACACAATACCACACCTTCAACTTCAAATCAAGTTTTTTTTTTCACAAGCACGCGATTTAGAGAACTCTGTTTCTCTTTGTTCGGAAGAAAACGCGGGGGCATTGAGGACTTCTGAGATTTTAACTAGAACTCCTGTGACGTTGGTAAGTTCGAGCCAAGCGTCACTAAATATACATTCCCAATCAGAAAATCATATAATTCATTTTCAAACAGTTGGAAATTTGCCTGGTGAGTCCGCCAGTTTTGTTAACCCGGAGGAGCGTGAGCTCGTGTGTAATTCTCGGTTTGTGACCTTGCCAACAACTTTGCAGGAATTAGAAAATTCCAAAACAAATCAATCACTTGCACGCGATTCCAGTAGAGACGATAATACCTTGAGGGCGCGTAGGGTCTAACCTTGTTAGATGTTAGAGGTAAGAGCCGACGTTACTCCTCAGATCAATTTGCTGGAAAAAAATTGAGGGAAACAGAAAGATTTTCTGAACAATCAAATGAGGGATTCACTGAGGAGGAGCGCCAGCAGGGGAAATTATTGGAGTTGGAGTATAGAGAGACTTCTGGCAAAATAGTGGGAAGAGACGTTTCGTATTCTGGGCCTTCAGCCTCAGGGTTTTTTTTCTTCTGGGTGTTCTCGGACGATGACGACGCAGGAGTCGACACCGAGGCGCACGAATCGCGTCTTCAAAATTCACGTTTCCAAAATGATTCAACTACGAGACATCCTGAGACCCGTACGTATACGGGGGTGGTGGAATATTGTTCTCCGACTTCCATTCGAACACAGCAGTGAAAGTGGGAGAAGGATGGGCCAAGACTATTGGGGGGGGGCAGGGGAAATGGGCTCTATTCTCGCATTAGCAATAAGTGCCTAAATTAAGTAACAGGGCAGAGTCAAAAGCCGATCGCAAATTCTGAAGGACATAGGCCATATCGGGGAGAGCGAAATCCCTGTTCGGAACGATTTGGGAGGTCTGTTAATTATTGGGAATCCTAGATGATAGGGACCTGTCGAAAACTAACATGGATGCTCGATTCAACATTTCGGAGTTCGAGGACCCAAGAGACGGGTATCTACGAAGCCACGAAGGGAAAGGAATATCTTTGATCAAGATAGGGAGCACTATTCATCAGGCGAAACACATTCATAAAAATTTTGTGATAAAACACATAAACCCTATTTCAGAACAACATCGCTGGTCAAATTGAGAAGAATATAAAATGATATTTATTACCTACTTCAAATCATCCATAAACAATATTTCCGCCTAGCTTTTTTTTTCAAAAACCAAACTTTGCTAAAAAAGGAAAGAAGATTTCATTTAAAATAGGAAAGAGAGAAGAAGAGGAACAAAAATAAGAAAATCCAATATGTGTGAAAAATAAACCGCATTTCTACCCTCAATAATCTTAGTTATTGAGATGGTACAAAGGAAGTTCCTAAAAAATACCTCCTCCTGAACGGATTTGAGTTCCAATTACTGAAGAAAAAAAGAGACATCGGGTATATAATATTTGTACACAAGCTTATCACAATTCCTTAGATTTTTCGACACTACTTTCACTAATCGATTCAACATACCTCGACAAGCCTGCCGGTATCAAAATAACTTCCATCCCAATGTTCCAAATACACAACATAAATTTCATTCTCCAATGAACTCAATGTGCAGAAATTGTAATAAACTTGCGACAGTCGACATTTTTTCCTCACTCAGAATCGATTCAGACAATTTACTTTCTGACTAACCTATGAACGTGCCATTATTTAGACTAACCTATGAACGTATTATTACTATTTATAATCCTCCCAATCAGATATTGTACTCTTACTACTACTAATCTATTTAAGTGAATGTATCATTACTTGTAACCTTTGCAAACACATGTGGTAATCTTTATTATGTATTCCTATAATTGTGCTTCAGCCTGATGTATATTCGATAGATAAATAAATGAATAAAATAAATAACGACAATCCTCCGAATCAGGCCAATCATTCAAGCTTATGATCACGGGTTGAATGGATGGCAAAAAGGAATATTAACCTTCTGTTGAAATCACATGTGAAATGCATTCTGCCCAAAGACCTCTATATACGTAACTCAAGGTTCTCCTAACGTTTTCTACTACTTCTCTTAGATTTGGACATTGATTGGATCTTTTTATTTTGTTTTTCATACATGCTCAAACTTATTCTATGTGGTGGAAAACACCATAAAAAATAATAAAGGACAAGCTTTTATTCAAATGCACTAAAAAGTAAAAAATAATTGCTTTGGATGTGTGACGTAGGTAATTCTGTGAATTATAGATCCAAAATCATGTCGCGCAAAGTTTTCAGTTCGAATATGAAAGCGACAAGCTTTTGACTCTATAACTCACGGAATAACCTACGTCACACATCCAAAGCAAATTATTTTTAATTTTTTAGTGCATTTGAATAAAAGCTTGTATTTATGAAGTTTCTCCATTGAATATTTTATTTTGTGCTTTTAAGTACTTGAGTGCGCCTCAATCTTTGCATTTTTGTTGGAGCATCGTTATTATGAGACCTTTTTCTTCTGTAATTTCGGAGGAGACCATCTTAAGATTAACTCATCCACCATCTTGGAGTATCCATCTCCAATATATGAATTTCAACTAAAAATCAATAATCTTCTTCAAAAGTCAAAATCTCCGACCTCGAAAACTTTGACATACCAATTGTGGATCGAATCGGGATATAATTACAAAATTCGCCCGCCATCTTGAATTTGTGAATTTTGATAACAAATTCATAATCTCCGGTCCCGAAAACCCCCACATACCAATTTGAAATGGAATCGGACCATAAACATAGAGATCATCGTGCCGCCATTTTGATTTTATGAATTTTGAAAAAAAAAACATAATTCTCGACCTTGAAAATCCCCAAAATACCAATTTTGAATCGATTCGGACCATAATCCTAAATCTCGTCGGCCATCTTAGAGCGCCATTTTGTTTTTTTCTCTAACAAAAATTCTATGAGCCAAGATTTCAATTCCATGAATTTTGATGAAGAATTAATAATCTCCGACTCCAAAAACCCATACATACAAATTTTGAATAGAATCGGACCATATATAATCACAAAACTTTTCCGCAATTTTGGAGCCGTCATCCTGAATCTAGAAATGTTGACAGAAAATTCATAATCTCTGATCCCGAGAACCACCAAATACCAATTTTGAATCGTATCGTAACATTATCACAAAACTCGGCCGCCATCTTGGAGCCGCAATTATGTTTTTTTTTTCTCTAACAAATTTCATAATACATTGTCACACATGCCGAATTTCAGCTCAATCGGATCATAAATTTCGATTCGGAAAGAATGACAGAACGAATGACATACGAACGAAGCTAGTTAAATAAAAGCTTGTGATAAAGAGGCAGTGTAGGGCCAGAGATTTAACAAAGTTCGTCAATCATATTCTTTTTCGAAATTTGTATTACTCATGATTCATAGTATTATCACCTTCGTTGCTTTTTGGGAGATATTCGAATTTCGGAATGTCCTGTTTTTGACCTTTTTTACCATTTGACGTGAGTGGTTCTACACATTATCCATCACAATCACAGAATTTCGTATATTTGTTCACAATAGGGAACACGCATGTGCCTTCTTTCTAGAATATTCTGATTTGCACATGAAGACTACCATCTAGGGAGCTCAGCAACAAACTTAGACATTGAAAAAATATGTAATGTTTTTCATAATTCGAAATTGAAAACGCCAATTTTGTCATCACATTCAAAAACGTACTCCTAGCGCCTCTGGTGGACGTATTCATCATTACTTCACACAGTTAAATTTTTTACCGCTGGTTGCTTCGAACTGTCAACTATAATTACATCTGCCTTCGTTTGTATGTTGTACAAATATTTTAATCATCATAGTATTCCCAATTGTTCTGAAACAGCACATTGAAAGTGAGCTTGAATTTATGTTTGGGTTGAAAGAAATAGTATTGAGTATCAATATTCCTGAAAATTTGAGAAATTGAGAAATTATTTCCACAAATTTAATAATTTCATATTGATGATCTAACTGACGCAATGAAGAAATGAAATAGAATCATGCGTGTTTCCTATTGTTCAGTGGAGCAATTTTTCTTGAATAAAGGTGCATTCATACTGCTCCTGATGATCTGCCGAACATTTCTTTATTTGTGTATTGTCAGCTACACGTTTGGTAGAAAACCATTTTCACTCCTTCCGTTTACAGAAATGATCCATTTCTGTCTAGAACATGAACCTTGGAAACAACAGTTTCAGGAGTTATATCTACCTATCCACACCGAATCATGACCATCAAACCAAGCCTCGTCAAGATACATAAAATATATCTTAGATTTCCGATGTTTTTTCATTTGCCATAAATAATTCTGCCTTTGCAGGACGATCCTGGGTGATTCCATAATTGCTTTCCGTTGATTTATTCATTTGTGATTGGAACCATGGTCTGAAAGAATTTCGCGTAGTTTTCGCAGTGACTATATATGTACGAGTATAATCAGGATGGTCGGATAACTTCTTTTTAATCAATTCCAAAGTAGGCAATTCGTTTCCTTCATGAAGATGAAGCACTTGCATTCGAATAAAATCTCTAGTGGTCTCATCAACTATTTTTTTATATTTTTGATTTCTTCAATTGGTTTTCAGAGAATCATCTACGATATCTCCTCGTTCAACGATTTTGTAAATAGTTGAATTCCCTGAGCTCTTGGGATGAGCTATTCTTCCTAAAATGTCATTGTCGCATTTGTCACTCATTTCCTTTTTTAAGATTTTTGTAGATAGGGAAGACGCTGGTACACTGGCCACGTTTAGAGTAAATTTATGATAATATTAATAAAGATCGATATATCTGGCTGAGTATCCACCCAACCAACGTTAAAGGGATTGTTAACTTATTGCCACTATAATGTACACTATAACACCAAAAACCAGATAGGCTATGCAAAAGTTACCAATTTTAGTTCTGCAAAACTGTGACCACTGTACCTAACCAACAGGTACAATGGCCACAAAGATAAAGTGAGGTGGTCAATATTTCACATTAACAAACATTATAAGATGATAAATCCACTTTCAAAATAAACAAATTTGCTGTTCTTTGTGTTGCACCAGCGCTTATGGGTTGGGGCAAAATGAGGACCATGTCTTCTTTTGTTTGTGGCAGAATCATTAACTGTGGGATATGAAAAATGTATTCCATATCGTCGTAGAATATTAACATTATATTTGTGATTCGAAAAAAAAATGCGGTGACTTGTGCTACATAAAATTTCGGGGTTTTTTAGGATAAAATCTCACCAGAACAAATGAACCCACCTCCACCATTCGCGCGGTTTGTCCTGGTAAGACATTTCTAATTTTCTTATTCTGACTAACATCATTGGAATCCGCAACATCAGACAATTCTCTATCACTGTTACTGCTAACACTGGATATCAACTCCTTTTTATTTGTATTAGTCAGATGGATGTTTCTGATTTGTTTCTGTTATTTCATCTTGACAACGTAATGTTGAAGGAGGCTGAACGTCAATTTCTGGTATTTCGATGGCATCTGAATTGATTGGTTCTTGTTCTTCTCGAACAATGTTTGGCATATCTGTAACTGTTGGGGCCATGAAATCGTCGTCGTTACAAATGTCATCGTTGGATGGAAATACCCCAGAAGCTTGAAATTATGATACCACAATTTTGAAGAAAGCAAGTGGATGAGCGTCCCTCAAAATCTCTGCTATATCGCATAGGGTTATTTTCTTTCCTGGATTCTTCAGCAACCATCGACCATCGACACCCATGCGAATGATATTTCTTCAGTGCATTTTAAATCAAGTAATCTTTGAAAAATTTCCTAGGGAACACTAAAAATGGCGGTACCGAATTGCCAATAGCGTATATGGCATTGCTCATGGTTACCAATGTGTCCGTTCCATTGGAAACTATATGACCCACTTGCTTTTGTCCCTTTTTGGCTATGACTTTCCCTGTATCTTGCACAGTTGTTAGTTCTGTTTCGTCAACATTATAAACCCGACTAGGGGTGAGCTGATATTTTTCATAAATTGTCTTGAGATTAGTAAAAAAATTGCAACGACTGGTCGATTAAACCCCATCGCTCTACCTAGTGAAGTTGATTCTGCTTCTGCATAGTGATAAATCTTGCCAGCAATCTTGTTGTTTTCCATGACGTAGGTATTTTGTTTTTGTTAGCAATCGCCAAATCGTAAGCTAGTTTTCTAGTACTTTTAGATTGAGCCGTGAAGGAGCTTGGTCATAGTTTGCAGGTAACTGAGTACTGAGTTCTTGTTCTCCATCTGTACAAAAAGTTTGATTTTTACGATAATGTGGAGTCAATTTTGGAGCTCCTTCAAGAACGTCTCAGGTCCAATTTATATCATTTCAATTTTTTTGGCCCTTTTTAATATATCTTCTGAAGGTAGTCCGTGGAAAATCGTATTTTTGAAAAGCAGCTTTTTGAGATAATCCACCTTCCATAACATCTCATATCGCTATCAGAAGTTTTGCCAATACTGGGATTTTTCGGCGCTGAACAAATAAATTTGCAAAATACTTGTGGGAACAATTATACCCGTGTGAATCGTAGTAAGCGACCATTGTGACTAAAATTAATAACGTTCGGACAAGGAGGCGCGCCTGTACGTATCAAACCAATATAAATATTCAAAAGTGACCACTGTACCTGACTGACCACTGTATCAGCCTCTACCCTAGTCAGTCTTCCGGTCTGAACATGAAGACTTTCGTTTTGAAAAACCCATTGTTCTTCAATTTGTTCGTCTTGTTCCAGTTGTTTTTCACGTTCTTACAAGTAAGATATAAGTTTTCATTACCTTCTGAGGGTTAGTCAAAACAACTAAGAAAGCGGGTAAAAACTATTTTACAATCATACAATTCTTTGAATGATCTACAAAATGTTGCAACATCTGTACGTAAAAGACAAACCCAAACATACACCATTGTTCTGCTTACCACAAACGTCTCAACAGCAATTAAAATAATGTATGTTGCTTTATGCTACAAGCGGTCAGCAAAGTTACTGATTGGATTTTATGTTGCCAACGGTTCCCACTCAATTTGTTGTACCATATACAATATTCATTTAACTTTCCGTTCTCCTTCATTATTCAACATCATCATGTACGAATTTGAACAAACCCTATTTTTTGAGTTGAAGATGGATTATTTAACTGACTTCGGGAAAATTATACGCGTAGTAAGTTGTCATTTTTCATTTCTCCAAATGGAATTGCCAGTGTACTGAGAAAAATCAAAAAAGGTATTGTAGTAGTTGCACACAGAAAAAAAAGTATTGGATCCTCTAATGAACCCCGCACCAAATACATGGGAAAATGGCTCTCAGCCAATTTTTAAAAAATTTTTGGGATATTGCGGTACAAATCACTAGAAGTTAAACGTGCAAGTTCAAATTAGTTTATATGAAATTAGTCTAGTCTAGTTTGGGAACTATACATTTTTGAAAATCATAAAAATGGCTGTTTTACTAAAACATAAGGTTCACTCATCCAAAAGTATTACTTTTTAGATAATTAGTAACAAAATAATAACATTGCTGGTTTCGAGGAAGTCAAATGATATGTTAGTCAGTCGGTCGTTGAGACAAAAGAAGTCACCGGATTGGTCAACATCAGCGACAATTTGGCAAATTTCGCCAATCTTTTTCATTGGTCCCATTAGTGGGACAGAGCATTCTTCATTAAAATTATCTTCATTGGAAGTCTTTTTTTATGACAAGCATATTTTCCTTGAAAGTTCTGACTTTTTTCCAAAACACATTTTTTTTTAAAGTTTGTTTTTTATTCTCCATGTTTTTAACTTAAAACTTAAAACAATCTTTTTGAGACAATTAATTCGCTCTGAAGCCAAAACTACTTACTGAAGGCTCATAGTAGTTGCTTAGTATGATTACCCTCAAAAAGTGTCAATCACATTTTATTCGAGGGCTGTTTATAAATATTAGTTGAAATAGGTTTTGCACGTAATATATACAGTGCGGTCCATAGGTATGGAATAAATTCTTTTCTAGCGTTTTTATGTATTTGTTTAAAAAAAACCTGAATCGGGTCGATTTCTATTGTCAATTTGACAATTTACAGTATGAAAATAATAACCCCTTCTTGCACATCCTCTGAATTATGAGCACCCCCTCAAAAATTTCCAGTGTGGCATTGTGTTAGAAAGGGATTTCCAATCTCTGTTCAGCAATATTGAGTTTTTCAAATTTGGTGCAATCATAACAAAGAAAATTTATATTGAAAATGTAAAATTTTGATACTTCACGTAGAATGAAGGAAATAATATCACATAATGTTCAGGAAGTATTTTTCAAATTATTTCACAATTAAACTAAATGTTCAAAATGACCACCATTCACTTCTTGAGAATGAGTAAGTCGATTTTGGAATTCTCGTACAACATTTTGTAGGACCTCAGGGGTTATGTTGTTGATTTCTTCCGTTATGCTTATGTTTAGATCTGCAATACTGTCCGGTCTATTGAAATATACTTTTGATTTTAGATAACCCCATAAGAAACAATCAGGTAGTTTTTTATTTGTTTAGCTGAACGTCAGGAAAAAGTCGTTCAAGGCACCAAAAAACTATTCACAAAACCCACATAAATAATGTAATGTCATTCTAGTAGACTACTATTATTTTGATATTTATAAGTTGCTGACACACGTCAGTCTATTGAAACATATTTGTTTGTGTGTTTGATTCAACTATGGCTCATTTATCCGAAACTCAGGGAATAGACATTTTAAGAACTTTTCTACGGTGTTCCAGACAAGTGAGCGAGTTTGTAAGCGAGGCATCACCGACGAGACGAATTGCCTTTTTTGGAAAGAATCCAATAGCCTCAGGATATGTTTAGGTGCCGCGCTCCAAATATGGGAACAGTATTCCAGGACAGGTCGGATCTGTGCCTTATAGATCATAAGCAGCTGAGTGGGGGTGAAATAGCTCTTGGCACGAAACGAAAAACCAAGTTTTTGGGATGCACTTTTGGCAATGGACCTCACGTGATTTTCCCAGGAAAGGTTATTGCTGATAGTAATACCAAAAGGAAGTTAGTGAAATGTTTAATAATACATACCTGGTCAACACGTCTCACAGTATACAGTTGACGAAATAGAATTAAAATTTCGTGAAACTGGACATTTGAAAAATATTCAAAATCCAGGTCGAAATGTTCAATTGGATGAGGAAAAAAAGTTAAATGTAATGTTAGCGATTGAGGGAAATCCGCATATGACAAGTAGACAACTTGCCGCCGACAATGATGTAAGTAAATCATCGATATTGAGAGCTTTACATGAAGAAAATTACCGTCCTTATAAAGTTCAGTTGGTTCATCAGTTAAATAAGGATGATCCTGATAGAAGGCAACAATTCTATGAACTGATAATGGACAGAATGGAAGCTGATTTGCAGTTCATGAACAAAATTGTTTTTTTTTGATGGAGCTACTTTCCATTTGAATAGAACGGTTAATAGACAGAACTGTAGATATTGGAGCAGAGAAAATTATCATTGGATGTGTGAGGCTCACACACAATATCCTAAAAAAGTAAACGTTTGGGCTGGTATCATTAACAACAAAATGATTTGCCCTTATTTTTTTGAAGGCACAGGTGGGGTTAATCTAGATTTTTTGATGAACTTTTTACAGCCTACATTAAAAAAACAGACGTATTGTTGGAGATTATTCGTACGAAGTTTTTGCCAATACTTGGATTGAAAGACGTGGAACGAATGAATGACCGTCTAGATCCCCCGATTTGACTCTCCTCGATTAATTCATATGAGGTTGTTCAAAGTCAAAAGTATAATCCAATAGACCAGATCCAGATTTGAAAGTTAGGATAACGGAAGAAATGAACAACCCCTGAGGTCCTACAAAATGTTGTACGAGAATTCCAAGACCTGCTTTTTGGCAAGAAGTGAATGCTGGTCATTTTCGATTTAATTGTGAAATAAATTGGAAAATACTTCCTTAACATTATCTGACATTATTTCCTTCATTCTACGTGAAGTATAAACAATTTACATTTTCAAAATAAATTTTCTCAGTTATGTTTGCTCCAAATTTGAAAAATTCAATATTGCCAAACCGAGAATGAAAATCCCTTCGGAAAAAGGTACCACACGATCCCCCTTCTCATTTGAAATTTCTGAGGATATATTCATAATTCAGAGGGGGTGCATGAAGGGGGTAATATTTTCATACTGTGAATTATCAAATTGACAGTGATCGACCTGTTTCAGTTTTTTTTCAAACAAATACATAATAACGCTAAAAATGAATTTATTCCATACCTAAAGACCGCAATGTATGTTTTTTAATTATTCTTGAATGGACCTGTCAATTTGAATCATATTTTTCAGTTATACTTTGAAGTTAATTACACTGCACTCGTGCAAGTTTCAATAATGTTTTTTTTTTTTATATTTTGTAGAAAATATTATCCAATCTTATTTCTTGATGAAATAAATATGATCTGGCGGCGCCGTTGGAAAAAGGTGGTCATAAACTGCGTGACTATTAATGGCGTGGCTAATGACACGTTTGTATGCGGTTTTCCACCTGCTTCAGTGTCCAGATCCAATTCAAGTCGTACTCTACGCTTCGTGACGATTCAACGAATATCTATAAATGAACCCTCCCTGCAGAAGTTTTGATTAGCCTACAAGGTCGAGTTGGATATTATTATTATTCAGTTATTAACCACGCAGAACAATTTGTTTTCGTAAGGGCGCTGCAAAATCAACTTAAAACCCAAACCATATTTCCTGTGCCGTTTTTAGTTCATTTTGCAGGGCCCCTTACGAGAGCAAATTGTTCTGCGCGGTGAATAACTGAATAATAATACCTAACTGGACGCTCAATAATACCTTATAAGCTAATTAAAGCTTCTGCGGGGAGGGTTTCATTCAAAGATACTCGTGGAATCGTCACGAATCGTAGAGTACGAGTTATATGGATCTGGACACCGAATTTCCGTTAAATAGGTGGAAAACCGCATACTAACGTGTCAATAGCCACGCCGTTAACGGCACAATTGTTTTGCGCCGCAAGATCATTTTAATTCCATCAAGAAACAAGATTGAATAATAATTTCTCTAGGATACAAATTTTCAATATTTATTTTTCAAAACCAGACATAGGAAATTAATGAAACTTGCACGAGTGCAATTGAAAAATATGATTCAAATTGACAGGACCTTTAAAAAATAATTAACAAACATAAAGAGGGAGTTGGGTGAATACGAGGCCAAACTCAAAGGGGTGATTCTTTGAGTAATTCTAAGACAAAAAATTCATATAAACATAGGTCCGGTAATGCTTCCTGTCAACATTTTTAGAAGAAATAGTTTTTTCCTTAATATTTTAATAATCCTTTGCCCAATTTTGTTAAAATTTGGCAGTGTTATTTGGGGTAGCAAGGAGCTCATTTAACCCCAACGAGATTAAGATATAATGTCCAGTGGCGTCCCGGAAGGCACTTTAACCAATATTTTTGTCTAAAATTACAAGTTTTTTATATTTAGCATGTTTTTGCATCTTGCTTTGTTTTTGAGAAAAATAAAATCACTTTATTGTTGAGTAACACAAAACTTACAATAGTTGCTCAAAATGTCCTCCTTCAACTTCAATGCAAGCATTACCTCGGCTTAACATCGATTGCCGAACACATTGAAATATTTCCGGCGTATATCTTATCTGATCACATAAATCCCGTATCCATTGAATCATTTTTCCTTCAGTGTTGACTGGAGTTTTATAAACGAGACTCTTGGAATGTCCCCAAAGGGACTTGAATCCAGTGACCTGGGTGGGAATGACTGTGGACCTGTGCGACCGATCCAGTTTTCTCCATCCAGAAACGGACGTGCTTCTATGCTAAAGTGAGGTGGGGCCCCATCGTGCATGAACCACACTGCTCCTCTTACTGCCAGTGGGACATTTTCTAATAGTACAGCTAACACAAATTCCAAAAAATGACGATACTCTTGACTATTTAATCTCGGGGGTAAAAAATGAGGTCCAGTGAGATAATCACACCCAATAACACCTCAAACATTTACGGAAAACTGTTGTTGATAACCGCATGGGGATTCCTTTCAGCCCAGATATGGTTGTTATGAAAGTTCCTAATTGAATTTCGGGAAAAACACGCTTCATCGGTAAACAATATACGGGAGAGAAATGTCGGAGATGATGCCTGTTGTTGCAAAAGCCAAGTAGAATAAAAAACTCGCTTGGGAAAATTCGCAGGTAATAACGCTTGCAAGCTGTATGTGGGAAAGATACAGTTTATGATCCCTCAAAAAAGTGAGAAATGTTTAATTGTTGTGCAATTTTGCGTGTACTTGTATCGGGGCTACGCTCAACTTCACGTAAAACTGGGTCCTCCGGCTCCACTGTTCTTACCGTTGCAGGTCTCCCAATAACAGCAGCCCATCTTTGGAAGGTTCCTGATTCGCAGAGCTTTTCGTTTATTTTTACAAATGTTTGTCTATTTGGTACAATGCGATGAGGATATCTTCCTTGATAAATGCGTCTAGCCGCTCTGGAATTGCCTTATGCCATTCCATAGACAAAAGCATATCGCCCATTTCTGAGTTCGTAAACCGAACCATTTTTTAATATCAGTAACGAATTTTATAGCCTGAAACTCTTAAAAACACTTCAAATAATCACTATCAAATAATTACGCATGCACTATTTCAAGTTATGTCAAAGTCAAATTTGTTTGAACAATTGTTTTTTCTTCCATGGCACTCTAACTTTACTTTCAAAACACTGCAGTAATAATTAACGTTCTTTGTTTCATCGAAAATAGTTGATCCAAAAATTCAAAAGATGACTTTTGTGTAATTTTAATTGTTCAATCATAAATAAGAATCTCGTTATTGCATATCCATGGACAACAATAAAAATATTTTTTAATAATTATTAATTTTTTTCATTGCTAGCATCACTTTTGATAACAATTTCTAAGACAAGAATAGACTATCGATATAGACAAAAATAACAAGTACACCCCAGTTTTCGATGGTTTGGTGGTTCAATTTTTTCTTATGTTGTCCCAGGGTGATTTTTATGTTTTTTTTCAAAAACAAAGCAAGATACGAAAAAAATGCTGGAAATGGAGAAGTTCTAGTTTCAGTTGCTCAATGCGAAATAAAAAGATTAAAAGGAAAAAGAATCAGTGGCGCACATTTTTTTTGTCAAGAATATTGGTTAAGGTGCCTTCCGGGACGCCACTGGACATGATAATTCCAATCTAGTTCGGGGTAAATTAGCCCCTTACCACCCCAAATGAAACTGCCAAATCTCAACAAAATCGGCTAAAGGATTATGAAGATATTTAGGAAAAAATGATTTGTTTCAAGAATGTTGACACCCTGTATCTTGAAAACCAAGCACTACCGGTCCTTTGTTTGTATGAACTTTTCGTCGTAGAATCCCTCAAAAAATCACCCGTTCGAGTTTGGCTAAGTACTTACATATATTAGGTGCAAAGCCTATTTCAACTAATATTTGTGTAAACACCTCCGGTGTAAAATGTGATTGTTACTTTTTCTAGCTAATCATATTAAGCAAATACTATGAGTCTTCCTTAAGTAGTTATGGCTTCAAAACAGATTTATTGATTGAAAAAGGCTGTTTTAAGTGACTTATGTTAAAAACATGAAATACAAAAAAAAATATATAAAAAAAAAAAATCGTGTTTTGGAAGAAACTTCCGGAGGAAATATTCTTGTCATAAGAAAAGACTCGCAATAAAGCCATTTTCAATGACAAATGCTCAGTCTCAAATATGCTAAATTATCGCTAATTTTGACCCATCCTGTATAATAGGCGGCTTCTTTTGTCTCAACCACCGACTGACTGATATATCATTTGACTTCCTTCAAATCAGCAATGCTAATATTTTGTTACTAATCATCTAAAAAGTCATACTTTTGGGTAAGTGAACCTTACTAGGTATGTTTTAGTGAAACAGATATTTTTATGATTTTCAAAAATTCATATCTCCGAAACTAGTCATATAAACTAATTTAAATTTGCATGTGTAACTTCTAGGACTACAATCTCCCAAAAAAAATTCAAAATTGGCTGAGAGCCCTTTTCCCATGTAATTGGTGCGGGGTTCTTTAATTGAATCAAACACATAGAAGTGTCGTATATGCACGACAAAATATAATATCAAAATGAGTAAAATTATTCTTGGTTATGGATAAAATTTGAAGTTTCAATCAACTAGCTAATTTGTATGAACCATATATCTTATTCGACCAACTCTATTCATAACTCATTTTGGCAGAAATGTTGTTTCAACCATATAATTATTTTGTTGTATCGAATAATCTGATCTACAAAATTTGCTGATAGCCCAATCAAAAATATTCATTTACAAGTATTTATGTCGAATTGAGGAATTTAATAAAATGTCAATTCAACCAAATGAGCTGATATCTTTACCAAAACTATTTATTCAAATGAGTTATCATTTCGTTAATCCACTGAATTGACAAATATGGCAACCGAGCATGAGAGCCTACACCAGACATTTAAATGAACGTCGCAACAATGATAAGTTGGCTTTGCTATTCGATAACATTATCTAAGTCAGGGTCAGTTGTACGAACGTTTCGCCATCTAACGCATATAATTCAACCAATATAATATTCTTCTATTTGAATAAATTTATTTCCTTTGTTTGACTCAAATAAATATTATATTTGTGTTGTAACAAATTTTTATTAAATATGAGTTGAAGATTATTTCAGTAGAGGAACATATGTTCAAATCAAGGAAATGTTATCATTGCATTGGGAAATCCATTTTGTCACTTATAATTGCACGAGAGGTTTGTATTTTATCGGGTAAATTTGGGTTGTTTAATGAGAAACTGTTGCCTAGCAATTAGACGGGAAAAACTATCAACTATTAAAAAAGCGACACCGAAGGTGGTGCGTTTTTAGGTTGACAGTTTTTTGAGTGAAATTGCTAAAGGAAAGAGTTTATAATTTGAACAACACAAATTTACCCGATATCAATACAAACATCGAGTGTAATTCGGCAGGACAATTCAATGAATGAGAAATTTAGAAACATATCAATGCAAACTTTATTTATTTTGGCAACCAACACCGCGATAATTGATAAACAAATGAATTAGTGAAAAAACCACTAGTGCATTTGTTGCTGTAAAAGTTTCCGCTAACTTTTGCCGCTGTCAAACTGACAATTGCACTGTGGCATATGCAATTTTTTATACATGAGTTGAATTGTCACCGCATATAATGATTCCATCAATCGAATACACCTGTGTTTTGGAATGAATTTTATTTAGACGGGTCAAGCCAATAAGAAGGACCAAATAAATTTTGTTGAATTAACAAATCCTTTTTTTTTTTCGTGCACGAATAGCATATCACAATCTAGTTTGGTTGATAACATGAATTAATTTATCAACTGAATAGTCACTGAAGTCTAGTCATTGGGTAGATTCAAGCTATCATTTTTCTAGTTGTTCAACCAACAGTATTCAAAACAACGATTTAAAAAAAATTACGAAAAACTCTAGTTTAAAATGTACTGCTCGAAAAATTACAGTAGGCATGTTTGAGGGGAAAAACGTTACCAGCACTACCTGAATGAAAGGAAATGATATTGAAAAACGAGTCAGTCGTTTTCAGTTAAATCAGAAGTTGGATTCAAATGTGTACAAATTATGAGACAAATATATGAAACTCATTACCACGTAACTCCCCAAAGAGACCTAGAATATTATCTTGTATCTCAAAGCTGCCATCAGAAATATTGGAACGTCATAATATCATAAAATCAAAATTATCAGAAACTGCAATTAAGTTAAAAAAAAAATTTCATACATCAGTGCCTGTCGTCCCCAACTACGCAAACCGTTCCTACAAATCGAAACACTGCGAACTCGGCCAACTGTCTACAAAGAGAAATGATGGTTTATGTTTGCCGAACAGATACGTTGCTATATACGAGGTTGAAATCCAATTTCCCTGAATTAGTTCTGTTTGAATTGAGAATCTATCATGTATAACATGGAATGAACATTCGATATCGAACGTTTTTGTCCGCGTATCTTGAGGTATGCTGTCGTCAGTTCCTATCTGGAGCTCTATTGAATATCATTTCTGTATTGACTGATATTTGAATGGATACGTTAATAGCAATACAACTAGATCTACCACCTGTTATACAGGGTATTTATAATAGTTACAAAATATTAGATAACTGCAATAGCGAAATGTAGAGTATGTTTTTGTTTGAAATATCATTGGAATGCCTAACGCACGCGTTCGATATTTTATCTTAATAATAATTATTCCCATACACTGTTTTCGTAAAGTACTGAATAAATTCATTTTTATCCAAATCATCAAACAGGTCGATTTTTAATCTTAATTTGCTACATTTATATGGGAAAACTAAATATACAGGGTGATCCACGTTTGACTAATGACGTCCGCGACATTTTTTTCATACGAAACACCCAATATATTATAAAATTTTTGGAATCTCCATGGAAAGTTGACTTCAAAAATATATCACATATAGGGTTTGTATACAGTGCATCCGTTAAATTCAGTGCTCTCGTAAAGTAGTGGATAAATTCGTGAAAAATTAAAGGAATCATTTTTAGAGAGGACACTCGAAGCCGTCGAATTGTATTTCCATTTGGGCATTCTTCCAAATTCAATTATTACATACAATTTGATTTGTTCAGGAGAAATGACGTTATCGGTATTTTTTTAATGGCAACTCCATTTTTCATTACGGAATGTGAAAAGGTGATATGAGTATGGGTAAAATGGAAATAAAATAAGAAAAACTATTTGAAATATGAAAATACTGAATTTAATGGCAATGATAGCTTCAAACATCGATCAAATTAAATATCCACCGTCTGCTATCTGACTGTTTCCATTACTTGACAGTAGCCATAGCGACCAGAATTTTGTTTTTATGCTGAATAGTTTTTGTGAAGTTATTTCTTCTGAGAATAACATATCTCATCGTTTGTCGATACATTATTGAGTAGTAACTTCGTCATTTCATGGAAAATGGTTTAATTAAATGAGCGAGAAAGAATTGAAATTATTTGCATGATAGGATTTGGAGACAGATTGCGCACCCAAAGAGAAGTAGTTGAATTGTTCAATGCGACTCATCCTGATCGACAACCTATTGACCAAAACATGGTGAGCAAAGTTGAGTCAAAATACCGTAAATTTGGGCATGTACGTGATCTTCCTAAATCTGGTCGACCCTCACCACCAGAAGACGAACAGCTTAAAGTTGTGTTGGCACTGCAATGCACATCATTACGCTACACTCAACCAACTGGCTCCTGATTTGAATATGGCAGCGTCCACAGTCCACAAAATTCTGAGAAATCAAAGCACCCTTCTCATAAGTGACGCCTCATCCATGAGCCGAATGAAGACGACTTTGATCGGCGAAATAAAATCTGCGAACAACTGCAACAGTTATGCAATAATGATAATAATTTTGTTAAAAATATATTTTTTTCTATCGAGGCTACGTTTGTTTTTAACGGCCACGTCAATAGGCAAAATTGCCGTTATTGGGAAAATCTCTGATTGATGATGATCCACAGAAAGTGAATATATGGTGTGGCATAGTCGACGGGAGAATTCTGGGTCCCTATTTCTTTGACGTGAACCTGACTGGTGCTATATATTTGGATTTTCTTCGATTCGACCTCATTCCTGCACTAATAGCTTTGTATCCAGATTTAGAGGAACCTGATCTTCCTAGAACTGATTTAATTCTTTCAACATGATTCTGCATCTCCCTATTATGCAGCAGCTGTCCGCGACTATTTAGATGAAGTGTTTCCGAATCGTAGGATAGGGAGGAGGGGACCGATTGAGTAGCCAGCCAGATCTCCAGATTTGACACCTCTTGATTACTCCTTGTGGGGATACTCAGAGAGTGAGTTGTATGTTGATAGGCCGAAGAATTCAGGAAATTTAAAAGATAGAATTCGTCATGAGATTCAATGTATACCTCCTGACGTTATTCACAATGTTAAAAAAGAATTTTTGCATCGTCTCGGCTACTGTCAGATAGCAAAAGGTGCACAATCTGAACATTGAATTTTATCGTTGTCGGAAGCTATCATTGCCATTAAATTTAGTATTTTCATATTTCAAAATCACCTTTTCACATTCCGTAATGAAAAATGGAGTTGCCATTGAAATAATACCGGTGACGTTATTCTCCTACACGAATCATTGAGTATGGATTAATTAAATTCGAAAGAATGCCTGAATGAAAAAAAAAATCGACGGCTTCGAGCGTTCTCTCCAAAAATTATTCGTTTTTAAAAATTCATCCACTACTTCATACAAACCCTATGTGTGATATATTTTTGAAATTAGCTTTCCATGGAGATTCCAAAAATTGAATAATATATAGGGTGTTCCATTCGATAAAATTGCCGCGGACGTCATTAGTCAAACGTGGATCACCTTGTATATTCAATTGTGCCTTATGAATGTGACAGATTGAGACTTAAAATCGACCTGTTTCGGAAGATTCTTCAGAAATGAATAGCTTGACTGAAAATGAATTTCTTCAGTACTTTACGAAAGCACTGAAGATTTTTACAAAGTTTCCAATATCGATTAAAGCGAATGCTAGTGATTGATGATTCTCAACATTATACACCATACAGAGAGTGGGAGTAAGATGAGCATCGGATGATAATTTGAACATAATTATGGATAGCGATAGAGGATCACCTCAAGATGTAGATTGTAGGGGGTCGATATGACTTCCCAGCTTCTCTGTACTTTAACCTATAAGATATTCCATACATTACTCTTCATCCATTCAAGACACGGGATTCCGAGACTCCTGGCAAAGCTCATCAGTTTACTGGGAGCTAAGTTCCTGATGTCTGAGTGCGTTTATGAAACCCCTTTAGAAAATTCGAGCCTCGGCTTGGCAGTTGCAAAGCAAATGTTCTGCAGTTTGAGCGAAGTTCGGCCCAGTTCACTGTCTGATCAATTTTCTGAGGTGATACCTCAGAGAACAATGTCCAGTGTCCCGTAACCAAGTCTTTCTTATCCAACTTGGGAAGCTGTTTAGTTCTTTTCGGCGATGGGCTCAGCAACCTATTTGTTCTTATTTGTCCTGCAATCTTGTTCCAGTGGATTTCGATTTGGTCAGCTTCCCAATACCGAACCTTTTTCTTAATGTGGGCTTCGGAGAGACCACAGAAGAGTACTGAGTCACAAAATTGAGTGTAGACACCTGGTGAAGTCTGAAGGCACATATTGCCGATTCCTTCATTTCACACAATTGCAGTGACAAAAGGTTCAGCATTACCTAAAATTGGTCCTGTGATCCCCAGACAGTCCAACCGCTGGACTTTTTGTAGCCTGAGTGGTGTCGAGTACTGTTGTATTTTTGGCCAACATACTGATGATCAATAGGTGACCATGGGTTTGATGATCACCATAAGCTCATATAATGGTCGCGTAGATATGAAATCCATAAGAAGGAGGCCAGTTAGCCTGACTTCTGGACACATCGGCCAGTATGTGATATAGAAACTTCTCAAGAAAATTTGAATATGATATAGACTATGAATATGATCCTGAGTACTATACTTCATTCGTTGTTATATGCATGTTCATTCATATCTTATGCATCATATAATATACAGGGTGGGGCACCCCATACGACACTGTCCCTGTAAACCAAACCATTAGTTTTTTCGGGAATTTCTCCATTTCATTATATGTATATTGATTGAGGCTGCAAAAGGAAATTATTTCGGAGTCTACAGGGTGGCTAAAAAAAGGGTGACATATCAAAGTTGTGTTTTTTTGAACGAAACACCCTGCATTTCGTGAGTGTTTTGAATGGGTCAAAAAAAAAATATGATTTCATAGGAGGTACTATGTACCTAACTATAACCGTTCTCGAATTATTGGTTCTTTATGAAAATGATAGGTACAATTGGAAACTAAATAACACCGAAATGTATAGAAATCATCCCTTCGAATTCTGACCAAGCATGAAAGGAGTTTTGGGCTATTGATTTCGATAAAACCCGTTTCTCAATATTATACAGAATATTCAAAAATCATTGTCACTTTTTTATAATTTCGGACAAAGATAACTTTGTTATTTCGAATAGAACATCCTGTGATTTTTTGGTCGGAACAATATAAAATTCAATTATCTTTCATTTCATATTGGTGTTCTCTATACCTAACCTAAATAGTTTCTCAGATATTGGCTTTTTCAAATAGTACTTCTTATTTCAATGCATTCTTTGAATCAAGAGAGCTTTGAAACGACATTCATTTGATTTGCTCACAGAATTCTCATTGACAGTTGTTATACTTCACTTCATCGAAAATATTTACTGTTCACTAAAATGAAGTTATCATTTACATTCATATTCTGACAGTAGTTCATTAAACAGACTATACAATTTTTTTTTCATTATTCAACTGAAACAACAACAAAATATGAAACACAAATGTATTTAATTCAAAGAAGGTGCTCGAAATGACGACCATCCTATTGAATACAAAAAGCCATTCTCTCTATGAAAGACTTCTCAACATTTAATAACATTTGAGGCGTCACTCTTCGAAAAGCAGCCCTTATTCTTTCCTTCATATTTTCCGGTGTGGTTGGAGGAGTGTCGTTAACCTCATTCTTCAAGTATACTCATAGGAAATAAATCGAGGCAAGTCAAATCTGGTGATTTTGTGGTTCTTCCCTACCAATCCATTTATTCGGAAAGCACATATTCAAAAACTGAATTTGAAATATGCCGGAGCTCCATCCAATTGTAACCAAATCCGTTGTCCGATATTCAGCGGCACATTCTCCAGAAGCTCAGGCAGATCATCGCGTGAAAATTGTAAACATTTTTGACCATTCAAGTTTCCATAAAAAAAGTATGGTTCTTTAACTTGTGTACCTATAATTCCTCCCCACACGTTAACAGACCCATCTATTCTAGTGATCCAGAGTGCGAAAAAAATAAGGATCCACATCACTATGATAATGGAAGTTGTGTCTGTTCACTAAGCCATTGTTATGGAAAGTAGATTCATCAGAAAATAAAATGGAATCCAGAAAATGTTATCCTCACTAAACTTGTCCAGAACCCATAGACAAAACTCGATTCGTCGATGGAAGTCTATTTCATATAATTCCTGGTGCATCTGAATACGGTACGGGTGAAATTTGTATTTTTTTATTACCCTAGAAATGCTCCGTCTGCTTATCCCTGTATCTTTCTCGATCTTACGTTGACTCGTATGAGGGTTTTCTATGATTGATCCCATAATAAGAAATTCATTTTCCTCATTTCCAATATAGGTTTTGGTCTATTTGCCTTTTCATAAGCTACACTTCCAGTCCTACGAAATTGATGTAGCAATCGTTTGGAAACCAACTTGTTTGGATGATTTCCGTCTGGATATTTTTGAACACTCACCAATCGCTAAAATCATATCTATCCGTTCTTGAATGGGATAAGTTTTCATTTTCAACGTTTATAATTCAGTGAATGTGTTGAATAACGTCAGTGAGAATTATTTCAACAAGTTGAATGAATGTCGTTTCGAAGCTATCTTGATTCGAAGAATGCATTGAAATAAAACTACTATTTGAAAAAGCCAATATCTGAAAAATTATTTTGGTTAGGTATAGGGAACCCCGATATGAAATGAAAGATAATTGAATATTATATTGTTTAGACCAAAAAAATACAGGATGTTCTATTCGAAATAACAAAGTTATCTCAGTCCGAAATTATAAAAAAGTTATAATGATTTTTGAACATTCTGTATGATATTGAGAAACGGGTTTTATCGAAATCAATAGCCCAGAACCTCTTTCATGCTTGGTCAGAATTCGAAAAGATGATTTCTTTACCTTTCGATGTTATTTAGTTTCCAATTGTACCTAGAATTTTCATAACTCAATAACTCGAGATCGGGTATAGTTAGGTACATAGTATATATATATATATATATATATATATATATATATATATATAAGGTAGAAGATCACAGATGAAGATAAAAATATGTAAATAACCATGAAATAAATTAAATTGTATACTGCGGACAGAAAACGTATACATACATAAATACACATACAATTTTGGAATTTGGAAACTATAAATCAATTGTCGCAGTATTTATAAAATCTTGAATGGAGTAGAAACATTTTTTGATTAAATATTGTTTTAATCTGCTCTAATCCATTCCATCCATTTAAAAAAACATAACTTTGATATTTGATTACTATCGTTTCGGACGTCCATCGTCTTAATGTATTCAAAAGGTTTTCACGACGTTTCGAATGCTTGTATCTGCAATCGTCTTCAGGTGAATACTGACAAGTTTAGGTGCTACTTACCAATTTATATAACTGTCGGCGCAATGATGCATGTAATTCCGCCATGTGCAGCGGTGCGTGTACTTTCGCGCGGTGTGGGGGTGCGTGAAGTTTCGCGCCTCTGCAGCCCGCCAGAAAGAGCAATCAGGGGTTTCAATACGTTCTTGATTTCGACGCTTGGTTGACTAAAGGCGTTATTGGCTTCGATGTAGGCGGCCTCTTTGAACTTTCGTTTGAACCAATGCTCCTCTCTATGTAGAACACTTGCGTCGTCCCATAGAATTCGATGGTGCTCAGTCCAGGCGTGGTCAGCGATTCCCGATTTTGATGTTTCTCCACGTTGAGTCCATTTTGTTGTGCTCATCCAATCTTACCGATAACGTTCTCTTTGTCTCTCCAATGTAGGAATCTCCGCATTCACATGGAACTTCATAAATGCAATTCTTACTGATTTCATTTTTGTTGTCAGGTTTGGTCTTGGTCAGGAAACTCCGTAAAGTACTGCCGGATTGGAAGCAGCTCTTGATGTTGAACTTGTTTCCGATCCTTCTGATCTTCTCGGAGACACCTCTGATGTACGGAAGGCAGATCACTGCGCTTTGTTGTTGCTCTTCAGATGTCTTCGTTCTCCGGACTTGTTTCAATACTTCTACTAGGAGTTTCTTGGAATATCCATTCCAGTGGAGGTCCTCTCTGATGTGGTTTAATTCGGCATCTAGTGACTCCGCGTCGTTGCATATGTGCGTCGCTCTCTCCACCAATGTTCTCACGATCCCTCTCTTCGTCGAACTCGGATGGTTGGAGCTGTAACTGAGGTACTGCCCTGTATGTGTCTTCTTTCTGTAGACGGAGGTGCAAATTTCATTGCCTATTCTCTCAACGTTCACATCGAGGAAGGGTAAGGCACTGTTGGTTTCCATCTCCATCGTGAACTTGATCAAATCCCTGATTCTGTTAATTCCTGAGAAGAAATCCTGGAGATGTTCGTCTCCGTGATTCCATATAATGAAAGTGACATCAACGTACCTCAACCACAGCTTTGGTTTGTATTTTGCCTCCCTTATAGCCAATTCCTCAAACCACTCCATGTATATGTTGACGATGATTGGAGAAAGGGAAGATCCCATCGGGAGTCCGTCGACTTGAGAGGAAAATCGGTCCTTTTCCTGGAAATATGAGTTCTGTAGGCAGCACTGCAGTAATTCCAATATTGCGTGGGTAGGAAGGTCAGTCCTCTCGTTCAGCTGGTCATCCTCTTCGAGTTTCCTTTTGATGATACTGAGAGATTCCTCTACAGGGACATTGGTGTAAACGCTCTCCACGTCGAAGCTGATGAAACGATCTTCTGGTCCAAGTTCAACATCTCTGATGGTGTCAACAAAGTGCTTGGAATTCTTGACGTATGAACTGCTATTTCCTTGTAAGGGTTGTAGTATCGGTAGGAGGTATTTCGATAACTTGTAGGTTGGTGAGTTCCGTGAGCTGGTAATTAGTCTGAGTGGCATATCTGGTTTGTGGATTTTCGGGAGCCCGTAGAGATGCGGTGGTTTGCTGTCTGCTGTCGTTTGTTGTCTGGAATGAAGTGTTTGAATTTCCTCAGAGTGTTGTAGATCTTCCTTTCTATAGTGGGTGTGGGATCCTTCTTCAAGAGTTTATAGTTCCCTGTGTGGAGTAACGACTCTTTTTCGTCATCATATGTTGTAGTGTCCATGATAACTGTGGTGTTTCCTTTATCGGCTGGAAGAATCTTTATGGATGAATCCTTTTGTAGAATTTTTAGGGCCCTCTGTTCCCCTGCAGTGATGTTACTCCGGGGATTCTTCTCCTTCTCGAGTGTCTCTCTCACTTTCCATCTGAACTCTTCTGCCTGGATGGGATTCATTCTGCTGCTGGTTAACTCTACAGAGCTTACAATGTCCAGGATAGGTATTGTTTCAGGTGCAACTGCAAAGTTCAATCCCTTTTCCAGCAGGGGCGAGCTGCAGAGGCATGAAACTCCACGCACCACCACACCGCGCGAAATTACACGCACCGCTGCACATGGCAGAATTGCACGCATCATTGCGCCGACAGTTATAGAAATTGGTGAGTAGCACCTGAACTTGTCAGTATTCACCCGAAGACGATTGCAGATACAAGCATTCGAAACGCCGTGAAAACCTTTCAAATACATTAAGACGATGGACGTCCGAAACGATAGTAATCAAGTTACCACATCGTCTACAACCTTCAAACAAACGTTGAAAACCCGGTACGGACCCGGTATCAGCGACAAGTTCAGAGGCTACGAAAGGACAATGATAAAACTTACCAAGGAGGAGACTCACATCCAGTTTCTACGAAGAGCCAGAGACAACAACATCATCCCAGATGGTTTCCAGGTAAAGTCACCTATTCCCGGGGAACGAACACAACGCATCATGGAGCGGGCCAGTCACGCACTAATCAGGTCGCAGATCAACTATCACCGTTGGAAGGAAGAGATGCTGCTACAGGATGCCACTGCTAGATTCCAAGAAATCAGAGAGTACACCTTAGAGGAGGACAATCAACCCATATTTGCCAAGATTGAGAATAGATGCGCGGGAATCCGCCAGGAACAAGAGAGGAGGCATCAGAAGAAATGGAATCGAATAGCAGAGAGAACACGGTCTCCACAAACCAGCAGCAAAGGTAAGGAAACCATTATTAATATCTCAACTAAACCACTTACAGGAGTATAGGAGTCCCTGCTGGAAAAGGGATTGAACTTTGCGGTTGCACCTAAAACAATACCTATCCTGAACATTGTAAGCTCTGTAGAGTTAACCAGCAGCAGAATGAATCCCATCCAGGTGAAAGAGTTCAGATGGAAAGTGAGAGAGACACTCGAGAAGGAGGAGTATCCCCGGAGTAACATCACTGCAGGGGAACAGAGGGCCCTAAAAATTCTACAAAATGATTCTTCCAGCCGATAAAGGAAACGTCACAGTTATCATGGACACTACAACATATGATTACAAGCTAGAGTCGTTACTCCACACAGGGAACTATAAACTCTTGAAGAAGGATCCCACACCCACTATAGAAAGGAACACTCTGAGGAAATTCAAACACTTCATTCCAGACAACGAACGACAGCAGATAGCAAACCACCGCATCTCTACGGGCTTCCGAAAATCCACAAACTAGATATGCCACTGAGACCAATCACCAGCTCACGGAACTCACCAACCTACAAGTTACCGAAATACCTCCTACCGATACCACAACCCTCACAAGGAAATAGCAGTTCATACGTCAAGAGTTCCAAGCACTTCGTTGACACCATCACAGATGTTGAACTTGGACCAGAAGATCGTTTCATCAGCTTCGACCTGGAGAGCCTTCACACCAATGTCCCTGTAGAGGAATCTCTCAGTATCATCAAAAAGAAACTCGAAGAGGATGACCAGCTGCACGAGAGGACTGACCTGCCTACCCACGCAATATTGGAATTACTGCAGTGCTGCCTACAGAACTCATATTTCCAGGAAAAGGACCGATTCTTCTCTCAAGTCGACGGACTTCCGATGGGATCTCCCCTTTCTCCAATCATCGCCAACATATACATGGAGTGGTTCGAGGAATTGGCTATACGGGAGGCAGAATACAAACCAAAGCTGTGGTTGAGGTACGTTGATGACTCCTTCATTGTATGAAATCACGGAGACGAACATCTCCAGGATTTCTTCTCAGGAATTAACAGAATCAGGGATTCGATCAAGTTTACGATGGAGATGGAAACCAACAGTGCCTTACCCTTCCTCGATGTGAACGTTGAGAGAATAGGCAATGAAATTCGCACCTCCGTCTACAAAAAGAAGACACATACAGGGCAGGACCTGAGTTACAGCTCCAACCATCCGAAATTCGACGAAGAGAGGGATCGTGAGAACATTGGTGGAGAGAGCGACGCACATATGCAACGACGCGGAGTCACCAGATGCCGAATTAAACCACATCAGAGAGGACCTCCACCGGAATGGATATCCCAAAAAACTCCCTGAAGAAGTATTGAAACAACTCCGGAGAACGAAGACATCTGAAGAGCAACAACAAAGCGCAGTGATCTGCCTTCCGTACATCAGAGGTGTCTCCGAGAAGATCAGAAGGATCGGAAACGAGTTCAACATCAAGAGCTGCTTTCAATCCTGCAGTACTTTACGGAGTTTCCTGACCAAGACCAAACCTGACAACAAAAATGAAATCAGTACGAATTGCATTTATGAAGTTCTATGTGAATGCGGAGGTTCCTACATTGGAGAGACGAAGAGAACGTTATCGGTAAGATTGGATGAGCACAAGAAATGGACTCAACGTGGAGAAACATCAGAATCGGGAATCGCTGACCACGCCTGGACTGAGCACCATCGAGTTCTATGGGACGACGCAAGTGTTCTTCATAGAGAGGAGCATTGGTTCGAACGAAAGTTCAAAGAGGCCGCCTACATCGAAGCCAATAACGCCTTCAGTCAACCAAGCGTTGAAATCAAGAACCCCTGATTGCTCTTCCTGGCGGGCTGCAGAGGCGCGAAACTTCACGCACCACGACACCGCGCGAAATTACACGCACCGCTGCACATGGCAGAATTGCACGCAGCATTGCGCCGACAGTTATATAAATTGGTAAGTAGCACCTAATCTTGTCAGTATTCACCTGAAGACGATTGCAGATACAAGCATTCGAAACGTCGTGAAAACCTTTCAAATACATTGAGACGATGGACGTCCGAAACGATAGTAATCAAGTTACCACATCGTCTACAACCTTCAAACAAACGTTGGAAACCCGGTACGGACCCGGTATCAGCGACAAGTTCAGAGGCTACGGAAGGACAATGATAAAACTTACCAAGGAGGAGACTCACATCCAGTTTCTACGAAGAGCCAGAGACAACAACATCATCCCAGACGGTTTCCAGGTAAAGTCACCTATTCCCGGGGAACGAGCACAACGCATCATGGAGCGGGCCAGTCACGCACTAATCAGGTCGCAGATCAACTATCACCGTTGGAAGGGAGAGATGCTGCTACAGGATGCCACTGCTAGATTCCAAGAAATCAGAGAGTACACCTTAGAGGAGGACAATCAACCCATATTTGCCAAGATTGAGAATAGATGTGCGGGAATCCGCCAGGAACAAGAGAGGAGGCATCAGAAGAAATGGAATCGAATAGCAGGGAGAACACGGTCTCCACAAACCAGCAGCAAAGGTAAGGAAACCATTGTTAATATCTCAACTAAACCACTTACAGGAGTATAGGAGTCCCTGCTGGAAAAGGGATTGAACTTTGCGGTTGGACCTAAAACAATACCTATCCTGAACATTGTAAGCTCTGTAGAGTTAACCAGCAGCAGAATGAATCCCATCCAGGCGAAAGAGTTCAGATGGAAAGTGAGAGAGACACTCGAGAAGGAGAAGTATCCCCGGAGTAACATCACTGCAGGGGAACAGAGGGCCCTAAAAATTCTTCAAAAGGATTCATCCATAAAGATTCTTCCAGCCGATAAAGGAAACGCCACAGTTATCATGGACACTACAACATATGATTACAAGATAATAGAGTCGTTACTCTACACAGGGAACTATAAACTCTTGAAGAAGGATCCCACACCCACTATAGAAAGGAAGATCTACAACACTCTGAGGAAATTCAAACACTTCATTCCAGACAACGAACGACAGCAGATAGCAAACCACCGCATCTCTACGGGCTTCCGAAAATCCACAAACCAGATATGCCACTGAGACCAATCACCAGCTCACGGAACTCACCAACCTAAAAGTTATCGAAATAGCTCCTACCGATACTACAACCCTCACAAGGAAATAGCAGTTCATACGTCAAGGATTCCAAGCACTTCGTTGACACCATCACAGATGTTGAACTTGGACCAGAAGATCGTTTCTTCAGCGTCGACGTGGAGAGCCTTCACACCAATGTCCCTGTAGAGGAATCTCTCAGTATCATCAAATAGAAACTCGAAGAGGATGACCAGCTGCACGAGAGGGCTGACCTTCCTACCCACGCAATATTGGAATCACTGCAGTGCTGCCTACAGAACTCATATTTCCAGGAAAAGGACCGATTCTTCTCTCAAGTCGACGGACTCCCGATGGGATCTCCCCTTCCTCCAATCATCGCCAACATATACATGGAGTGGTTCGAGGAATTGGCTATACGGGAGGCAGAATACAAACCAAAGCTGTGGTTGAGGTACGTTGATGACACCTTCATTGTATGAAATCACGGAGACGAACATCTCCAGGATTTCTTCTCAGGAATTAACAGAATCAGGGATTCGATCAAGTTCACGATGGAGATGGAAACCAACAGTGCCTTACCCTTCCTCGATGTGAACGTTGAGAGAATAGGCAATGAAATTCGCACCTCCGTCTACAAAAAGAAGACACATACAGGGCAGTACCTCAGTTACAGCTCCAACCATCCGAGGTTCGACGAAGAGAGGGATCGTGAGAACATTGGTGGAGAGAGCGACGCACATATGCAACGACGCGGAGTCACTAGATGCCGAATTAAACCACATCAGAGAGGACCTCCACCGGAATGGATATCCCAAAAAACTCCTTGAAGAAGTATTGAAACAACTCCGGAGAACGAAGACATCTGAAGAGCAACAACAAAGCGCAGTGATCTGCCTTCCGTACATCAGGAGTGTCTCCGAGAAGATCAGAAGGATCGGAAACAAGTTCAATATCAAGAGCTGCTTCCAATCCTGCAGTACTTTACGGAGTTTCCTGACCAAGACCAAACCTGACAACAAAAATGAAATCAGTAATAATTGCATTTATGAAGTTCCATGTGAATGTGGAGGTTCCTACATTGGAGAGACAAAGAGAACGTTATCGGTAAGATTGGATGAGCACAAGAAATGGACTCAACGTGGAGAAACATCAGAATCGGGAATCGCTGACCACGCCTGGACTGAGCACCATCGAGTTCTATGGGACGACGCAAGTGTTCTTCATAGAGAGGAGCATTGGTTCAAACGAAAGTTCAAAGAGGCCGCCTACATCGAAGCCCATAACGCCTTTAGTCAACCAAGCGTTGAAATCAAGAACCCCTGATTGCTCTTTTTGGCGGGCTGCAGAGGCGCGAAACTTCACGCACCACGACAACGCGCGAAATTATACGCACCGCTGCACATGGTAGAATTGCACGCAGCATTGCGCCGACAGTTATATAAATTGGTAAGTAGCACCTAATCTTGTCAGTATTCACCTGAAGACGATTGCAGATACAAGCATTCGAAACGTCGTGAAAACCTTTTAAATACATCAAGACGATGGACGTCCGAAACGATAGTAATCAAGTTACCACATCGTCTACAACCTTCAAACACAACTTTGATATGTCACACTTTTTTGAGCCACCCTGTAGACTCCAAAATCATTTTCTTTCGCAGCCACAGTCGATGTTCATATAATGAAATGGAGAAATTCCCGAGAAAATCAATGGTTTGGTTTACAGGGACCGTGTAGTATGGGGTGCCCCACCCTGTATAGGTCCTTGGTAATAAATACCTCTCATTCACATATGATTGAATTCATCATATTGCAAACTGGATTGGTAGATGAACTGTCTCATACTTCATTGTAACACAACAATAATTTTTCAATATATCTCATCTCACAACAGATGTGTATGAAGTTGAATTAATGAATTCATATCCATTTTGAATGTATTGTGTGTATACGGTGCGGCTTTTCATAGTGAACTTCTGAACGGTTCCGCATAGAGCAATGGGACCTAAACCATGTTGAATGACTTCACCTATACTACTTTCGGATCTTAAAGACATTGTGATTGCTCGATATATGGCGCGAGGGGGCACATCAACTCAAAAATTTACAAAGTCATGGAGGGTCAAGTGGCACATCGTTCAACCGATAGCTCAATTCTTCTTTCAACCATCTCATTTTTTTAGAATTTAATTTAAACGTTTTTTCACATCATGCATTCGAAAGGTCGAGTATGAGTGCGTATCTAAATGGTTCCCTTACCTCGAGAACTTTTGAATGGTATATTGAATGCTATTACCGGTTTTTTTTGAGATAAGATACAAATACTCGACAGAGGGCGTTGGGGGCACATCAACTCGAAGATTTCGAAAGGCATAGAGGTCGAGTTGCACAATATACATTTTAAATTTTGTTATTCTTGACATTTCTAATGCATATTGTGAAAAAAAGTATTGACGAATTAAAAAAAACTACAAGATTGAAAAGAGAATTGAAAATACGAAACCGATTGTTATGCGTTCATTTTGACTTCTCAAAAAACAATACAATACTTGTTTTATGACAATTGAATGAATCGATTACAGTGATGCCACACAACCCCTCTTCTCGTTTAAAATTTTTGAGGGGGTGCTCATAATTCAGAGGGGTTGCAAGAAGGGGATAATACTTTCATACTCTGAATTGTCAAATTGACAATAGAAATCGACCTGTTTCAGGTTTTCTCAAACAAATACATAATAACGCTAAAAATGAATTTAATCCATAGCTATGGACCACATTGTATACGTTAGTGGATGTGTTATTTATATGCTTCAGCGTTTCCGCAGTTATATTGTCTTCCTCAGGATTTTTTTGGGTTTCAACCGTTTTATAACTTCAATGACTTCATCCGTGCTCGTAGGATACAGAAACATGTTATTTGGATTAATTGTTGGGTTTTCTTTGAAATCATGCGGTATTTCAATATTAGTGTCCAAACTGTGTTCTTTTTAGCTTGTAGTATTTATTGAAGGCATTCGGTATTTTTTTTTTTTAATACTCTTGTCCTCCAATTTGATTTTTGTAATTTCGGATTTAGGTCAATTTTTGTTACATGCGTCATTCACACTCTCCCCAATGCCTTTTGATTTATATCGGTTTATGTGGATTTCATTTTGATAATATTTTTTTTAGCTCTACTCATTAATTTTTCTAATTTATTTTTATAGTAATCAAGTTTTTTTGAGTTGTAAGACATGCGGATTTTCAAGAAGTCTTCTATATAGGTAGTTTTTTCCATTAATTGAGGTAAGTAGTCCTTGATTGATCCATTCTTTTCGGTCATTCTTTTTATTTTTCATTATAATTTCAGATGTGTTGTTGCCTATAATAAACTTCAGTTCATCAATGAATAATTCTGTAATGGTATTTGTGTCGATTTGAGAATACATATTTTTCTCAACTCCGATTTCAATTTGTTATAATCAATATATTTAATTTTTTTGTGTTGTTTCCTCTTTTAATCAATTCATTCAAGAGCAATTGAGCGATGGCCCCTGATTCTGTCACGAAATATGAATGATTTCATTTCATCATGAGTTTCCATATATGTTGTAAAATAAAAAAATATCCAAACAGGTCTGACTATCTGGTCTAGTGGCGTCATTCACGTAAGATATGAACTCAAAATACTCCGTACTTCTGTATTCCTCAGTATAATAATTATATGATAGCAAATCAATATTCATATCATGGTTATTATATGAATTTCGCACTGGAAAACGTTTTGTAAATAATTTGAGAGATCTTCATTGAAATCGATTGGACAGGGATTGGGGAATTGTTATAGGGTTCTACGGAGGACCTCACCTTGTTTTATGGAGGACCATAATTTCAAGGAAGACCTTGTTTTCTGGAAAATTTTCCAATTGGGAATATCTTTGGTGGAGTCTCATATATTCTCGTTTCCAATATTGATTTGGGAATATAATGGTTTTGAACATCTGATTCCTGCCAGAATTGTCTACCCTACAAAATAGTATTTTATAACAGTGATTGTAAAGCGGGCGCATATTACTATGGGAAACCGTAATCATATTCAAACATTATTTATGACTTTATTGAGGTCTTGAACAGATGAGATTTATTCATCTCTGAAACAGTAGTTCGAACTTACAAATTATCTAACCTCATCGTATGTTATTACCATCAAGTTACCAAAATGTATGAAACATTGTCTGTTTATTTGAGAGTAATGTAACAAAGCTTTTTTTCAGACCTCCGTAAATAAGAACGGCTAAAGAAACTTTGACATAACTTTTGGTACGTCCCTGACGATTTGAGGTTACTATTCATTCCGGTCTGACAAAATGTTCAATTCCTCTTTCAGAAAAATTATTGTATATACCCAAAGCTACTGTAATGACCGTAAAAATCATGCATGAAATATAACTATGTTTTTCTATATCTCATGAAAAGGGTGAAAAGCTCCTGGGATCGTTTTTATAAAAGAGGGAAAAGAAACCCAAATCGCGATTGGAAAAACAATGTCATTTTTTGTAACAAGCACGAAAACTTCCTTCAGATTGCCAGTTTCAATTTGTCGGATGAAAAGTGCGCCGTTCTCACCCTAAAAGGAACGAAAAGAGCGAAATCTCCTTTGAAATCGGTTGATTGTTTGATTTGCAGCAATTCGAATATTTGGCGATTTTATAAGTAATTCCCATTTTTTTTGTTATCTTCACAGTTCAGCTCAGAGTATCAGTATCAGTATCAATACTCTAGTAATTTGTGGTTTGGGGTTGAGGTCAAACCTTCATAATTCACTGCGACTGTCAAGTTGGGTAATGTAAAATAATTTTTTTTTTTCTCTGAAGCAAACATTTGTGTCCTCGCGGAAAAATCATCATTTAAGCTCTTGCAGCTGTTTTTTTTTTGGAAAAATCTTTCAGAAATAGTTCAGAGTTTTGCCGCTCTTATAATAGTTTAGGTATGTACTCAGTTGTTTGAGTCTAGGAAAATCAACTGACGCGAAAGTTCACCTCACTTCAAAGTGTGAATTTCAGATCTCCATTGTCTTAAGTTCAGGAAAAACGCCAAATTCAAGCCACTGCCGTATAACAGGAATACAAAACAACAGTTGTTTTCTCCCGCTGTTCGAATTCAGGAACTAACCAAATTTGAACAACACCCGCGAGCTCTTGAAAATTGTATTTTTACGAACCAAAACTGTCCCGAAAAATACGTGCAGAGCAGAAGCGTACGAATTTCACAATCATAGTCCTACTCCGGAAGATTTTGGAATAATTTTATTTTCATGATTCGAGAAGGTGATTTGGTAATTAAGCGTTTCATTGCCCCACTGAGGAGATGATAGTTATCTCATCGTATGAAAACTACTATGATGCTTTGTCGTTTGTATCCACGCCCCGTGTTTAATGTTGTTTGTACTCAGGGAAATCATCGAGCATGAACAATTGTTGACAAAAAACAAATTATATGAACTTCGTTGAAAGAATTATCTATTCGTATCCAAAGGGCCTAGCTCGAGGATCAGAGAAGAAGTATTACAGCCGGGATTATTGCGAACGAGAAACTCGGGTAATAAACGAGTGGAACTGGTATGCAATTTGTTTTTAGATTCATAAGGGGTGGATTTGGGAAGGTTGAATTGATTGCCCACGAACTTGAAAAATCACTTTTTGACTCGGTCAATCAACCATGTTCAAGGAGAGATCATTTAACTAGTAAAAGGTTGTAGTAATACCGAGTTACGAACAATCTATATAGTTAGGATTAATTGGGGTGAAAATTCCACCTTATGGAACTGTATATATTATATCCCTAATTGAAGGTCGCAAGACCGATTTCTATATTTAAGCAAAAATAATTGTATTTGAAAACTGTTGTGAGAGAACCCATAACTACAAACTGGATATACCAGCTGATTGATCAATCATTACACGCTTTGTTTACTGTGAAAGAGCTTTCCCATTTCATGTAGTTTCTTTAGTAGCTGAGAAGAGATACAAATCAAGTTTAAGAATTCAGTAAAAACATTTCTGACTGTCTGTCTCTCTGTGAGACATAAAAGCAGTCGGTGTCCAATATCCAAAAATTGTATTTAACGCCCACATTCTTTTGGAAAATTAAAAAAGTATCGAAATACCAGTCCCCTGGACGTCTTTCCATCTGTTGCTACCCTAGTGCGTGGAGAAACCTACTATAAATTTTGGCGCCCGAGATTTGAAATAGTGCAGGGAACATATTTCCTGCGTAATATTCTGGCGTCATAAATAACGTGAATTTCTAGGAGTTTGGGGGCTATTATAACAGACCCTAGAAAAACACGTCACAGTAATAAACGGTACTGGAGCGTGATATATAGTTTGATTTCCCATTTCCATTCCACACCTGTTGTAGAAACTGTCAATGGATAATTTGTCTAAAAAAATGGATTTTCCACATTTCATATGATTCTAGTTCATATTCTAGAAATTGGTATTTGGATTCATAGCTGCCAAATATTCACTCTCTGAATTATGTTCCAAGCTGTATGGCGCCAGAAAAAAATTAGCTAATTCAAATTGTTTCAGAAACTGGTAATAACTTTGTGCTTTTCAACTTTTGTTCTATACATCATTACTGAAACTCAATCAACGAACTCATAGTGCTCACCATCGAACAGTTGCCGTCCGCTGTGCCTGGACCTTTTTGTTTTTCATAAAAAGGTAGGTTATAAGTATTCCTTGCTCACAATTCCGGGGATCTGTGTATGCTAGCAAGCTAGCGCGATTTCATGCTTCAAAATAGAATTGTTATATACATAATTTTTTCGAATATATCACATCTAATTTGAATAGCATAACTTCTAAATTTTTGAAGTAAAACTTCTTCACGCACGCTTGATTTGGGGAGTAAGCTGGTGAATGCGTGACGAAAGCGTTACGAAAAGTGTGATCGGGCGAGGCGAACGGTCTCGACAAAGGTGAGTGCGTATCTCATAATAGTTGCTGGCATCGTAGCGTCATATGCAGCGTTCTTTTTTGCTTGTCTATTTTCCCCCTCTACTAATACGCGGCATTCTACTCTCGACATTGGGGCGCGTTTGATTCTCTGTCCTTTTCTTGTCTCTCTCTCTTTCTCCTTGTTACTGTTCCGTATTCCGGCCTCGCGTTTCTACAATTTACTTCAGCAAATTTTCAAAATAGGATAACATAAAATTTAACTAATACCTTAATAATAAAATACTTATTAATTGTAGAGGTTCACCATTACAAATAATTGGTGACATCGTGATTGAACATGACAATAATCAAATGGAAGTTGATGATGAGAATCCCACTATAGATCATGTACAAAAACCTAGACAAATTATTGGAGTTGGGTGAATTAATTTTTATTTTATTTTTATAATCATTCATGACTCTAATAATGATTTACAAAATTTACCAAACTAAAATGATGAAATTATAGGTTATTAGGAAATTAATATATGTATATGTATATACATGTATATTATACATATATACATATATAAAATAAATAATAAATACATATAGATGGAGCTGAAGATTTTACTTCAGTCGTGTGGTCTAAAGCACACTCGTTTTTTTTTTCAAATAATCAGTCTAGATGAAACTACCTTCACTAGTGTCCACTCCTGGTGTATTTCAGTAGTATCGCAACAGCCCACTTCAAACTATACTTCCGTTCGGTTATGGTGAGTTGGCCCGCAAAGAGAAATATACGAATATCGAGGATACTGACATCACGTGCTACTTTTTTCTCATAATTGGTGACATCGTGATTGAACATGACAATAATCAAACGGAAGTTGATGATGAGAATCCCACTATAGATCATGTACAAAAACCTAGACAAATTATTGGAGTTAGGTGAATTAATTTTCATTTTATTTTTATAATCATTCATGACTCTAATAATGATTTACAAAATTTACCAAACTAAAATGATGAAATTATAGGTTATTAGGAAATTAATATATGTATATGTATATACATGTGTATATTATACATATATACATATATAAACATATATATATATATATATATATATATATATATATATATATTTATATATATATATATATATATATATATATATATATATATATATATATAATGATATAATTTTTATTCATATATGATCTAAAGACAATCTTCTTCATTTTTTTTTTTCAAATAATCAGTCCAGATGAAACTACCTTCACTAGTGTCCACTCCTGGTGTATTTCAGTAGTATCGCAACAGCCCACTTTACACTATACTTCCGTTCGGTTATGGTGAGTTGGCCCGCAAAGAGAAATATACGAATATCGAGGATACTGACATCACGAGCTACCTTTTTCTCATAAGTGCTTTGCCAGTAGGTGAAGCATATGTTATTAGAGATAAACTTTTTGGGATGAACCTTCATGGGGAGAGAAGAGATCGATAATCAAGCATGGGATAGACAAATATTATGTTACTCTTAGGCCCGGTATTTTCACCTCCGGTTGAACTATGAATAAATTAACCAATGGTTGGAATGTGCTTTTGCTTATCGATAAACGTTGAACAAAAGCATATTCTTACCATTGGTTAATTTATTCTAGTATAACTGGAGGTGAAAATACCGGGCCTTAAAAATATAATATCAACACACAACCCACATTATTTCTCATTTTTATGAAGGAGTGGCCGACAATAGGAAAGTTGTTGTAATTAATGAAATTTTGGTAATGTAACGGAATGGTATTAGCAAATTATGTATTCGAATCCTCCTAAGATGACAGCCATTGATGAGATAGTTCAAGAAGAGATTTTTCACCCTAATACTTATTCTCTTAAAAATATGTTTTTACCAGTCCTGTTCCAGAATTCCAACCACGATATGCGACTCTACGAACCAATGGTACAAAATTGTACCAACACCATCAATGTAATTGAAATTCATTGGCAATTATTCATTGCTCAATACTCAAAAAAGTCAACTTATCAAGCAGTTATCTCATGAATATTGCACTCAAACCAACCACAAACTCTTATAAGTGACCAAAACATATTACCTCAGGACATTAACACAGCATGACTAGCTCGGCAGCTGAAAATTTCTCTTAACCTGGTTTTTGAGGGACTTGTTCCAGGAAATTGCTCAAATTTGTCGAACGAAAGTATTATGCGTAAACTCCAATTTTTCTATTATGATTAAATTACAGATCTTTCTCATGAGCAAATCGCATTTAGCTTTAGTTGACTTGAAGTAAATCATTTTCATCCGACGAAAAAAAAAGGAGGAAGTTCTC